>PVLC010015749.1:0-13945 GCA_004027655.1 Graphiurus murinus
GTACTGGGGATTGAACTCAGGGGCATTCTACCTCCGAGCTATACCCCCAGCCCCATTTTTTATTCTTTATTTTGAAACTGAGTCTCACTAAGTTGCGGAGTGCCTCACTAGGTAGCTGAGGCTGGCCGCGAACCCGGATCCTCCGGTCTCAGCCTCCCGAATGCTGGGATTACAAGCGTGCGCCACCACGCCCGGCTCAGCAGTTTATTTAGATATTTGGCTAATTCTTTTAACCCACTTGTGTGGTGTCTAGTACTCCTTCTTCTGCTGGTGTGCCACAGGTTTACGTATCCAGTCTTTTTTCCTGGGAGGCCTGACCCTCCTTGGAATTCAGTCTACTATGTAGCCCTCTCATGACCTTAACTTTTTGATGGATTCAAGTCAATTTGTGATTGTGTAGTTTATTTGGCTTTTTCTCCTTGATAATATAGGAGTAAGGCTCTTTCCTGTGGATTTAGCCAGCATTCTCACTGCTGTGATCCAAATACCTGACATGAACAACTTTACAGAAAGGAAATTGTATTTGTTCATGGTTCTAGAGATTCCAGTCCATGTTAGGCTGGCTTCCAAATAGGAACTGGGGCTACAGGTCCTCAGGGAGTAATGGTGAGGAGCAGAAAGGAGAAGGAGA
Source organism: Graphiurus murinus (assembly GCA_004027655.1). Classification (NCBI taxonomy): domain Eukaryota; kingdom Metazoa; phylum Chordata; class Mammalia; order Rodentia; family Gliridae; genus Graphiurus; species Graphiurus murinus. The sequence goes on from PVLC010015749.1 coordinate 632, forward strand.
GAGCCTGTTATCAGCCCATGGCAGCAGGGAGAGAGAGAGAGAAGCATGAAACTGCAGTAGCTGGCCAGAAAACACTGTCCCTGGCCATGCACCCAGTGACGCTTCTCCAGCATCCAAGTCCTGCCTCCAGCTTGGCTGTTGTGTCTGCCATATGAGGTCTTGTGGACATTTTAAGTCCGAACTACACCAGCTTACTATAGTTTAGGTGATGGTTGAATGCTCTACTCTGAAGTGTCCTTATCCTTGAGACTCTCTCATTCTACTCATTATTCTAATGAGAAGTATAGCAGCTCCAGGTTTCAGATGAAATATGCTTTTAAAATGAGTCTGATCCAATCAGGCCTGCTGCAAGAAATAAAATTAATTCCTGGACTCATGCCCATCTGTGCTACCCTAACAAACAGTAACAGAGGACCTCTGTTGTAGAAATAGCAATCAATTCTTTGAATACCTTATGATACCCTTAAAAATTGTTTTTAATCACCCCCTAGCTGGCAAGTCGCTTAGGTTATTCTTCCATTCAGCAGATGCAAAGAATCTGGGAGCCACCAGCCTTGCCTAGGAATTTATAAACATGTCATTCACATTGTCAAAACCACACAAATAGTATTTCTAATTGTCTCTTTGTTTAGTGCTCTAGTTTTCACCTCAGGATATGGTGCTACTACCAGAACCACAGCACTGTGGCAGGATGGGGATAAAGAAGGAAATATTCCAGTCTCTCCCTACTCGCCCCTCCCCAATATCCTGCTATTATTTCATATTGACTAATAAGAACTATAATTCTGAGAGCAAGGGAGCCCAGCTTATATAAACAAAAATAGTGAAATTGGAAAAAATAAGCCAGAAGAAAAAGTTAAAAGGAACATCTGAATTTAATTTTAATATTTTATTTAACACAAAATGCCAAAAACAATATAATTTTAACATGAAGCAATAGAAATACACTGTCCATTAGTTTTACATTTCCATAAGACTTTGAAGTGTTGTGAATTATCATTTCAAAATATAAGAAATATGAAAAAGATGAGAAAATTATTAATATTACATACTTTTTCTTCTTACATCTTTGAGATATTAAGTATTGTCAAGGAAATGCACACATAAAATATATACTAGTTATTTAAACATGTTTTTCTAATTTGGAAATGCAGTTTGGTATTACTAAAATGGAAAAAGGTCAAATTATTAACTATTCCATTATTAACTTTTTACATTCTTTTCTCCGAGTTTTTAAAATATAGTGTGCTATCATTTCAATGTGTAAGCAATAGTAGTATGCTATTATTTCAAAATGGAAACTAATTACTTTTACATCCTTCATACTGTCTTTCAAAATTCAGTGTGCTTTCATATAAAAAAGAAAATACTATATGCAAATTATTAGTTATTTTCAATTATTTTTAGTAAATCATTGAAATGCAGTGATATTGGTATTGGAATTTTAACAAAGAGGAACTAATTATGTATATTTTCATGAACATTCTTTGAATGTTATCACTTCAACATGTAAACATAAGTAAATTATTAGTTATTGTATATCCTTGGTTTCTTACTATGTCTTATAATATGCCTTTTACACTACTTTACATCACATTTTGATGTGGACAAGTTTCTAGTACTCAATAGTAGATGGACATGACTAATGTGTACCATAGTGAACAGGGCACTCTAGAGGAAGAGAAGTAGGAGTAGATGTGCATGGGATATTTTATAGCATGAAGGAAATGTACACAATACGTCAAGATAGAGCAGCTGATGTTCAAGTATGGGAAGTAAAAGCAGTAAGGGAAATAAGAGAAAACCTCTCTGAGGAGGTAACATTTAAGCATGCTCCTTAATGTTGAGCTATACGACAGCATAGAGGCCAGTTTAGATTGGACAGAGTATGTAAAGGGAAAAGTGAAAACAAAACCTGGTGTCTAGGAAGGTTAAACAATGTTAGAAGATCCAGGTGTGGTGGCCATGCCTGTAATTCCAGTACTTGGGAGGCTGAAATAAGAGGACTCTAGGTTCAAGGCCAACCTGGGCAACTTGAGCCCCTGTCTCAAAAGAAAAAACAAAAAAACATCTGGGGATGTAGCTTACTAGTAGACCATGCCTGGTTTCAATCCCCAGTATCAGTCACACACTCAACACAACTTTCCAAAGTGTCCTAAGACAATGAAGGGACAGATAAATCAAAGGAATTTCTGTACCCTGAGTGACTTGAGGTAGGGACCTAGTCTTATTTGCCTTTTCATTTTTATACCTGGCACAGTATCTAACTAATAACAGATCCTTGGTGAATGTATGTGAAATAAAGAACAACTGGGCCCCCAGAGGTCTGAGACATAGGAAAGGAGGTAGCAATGATGGTTAAAGACACTAGTAGGTAGTGGGCAGTTTATTTTTTCTCCCTTTTAATTTCAGATCATTTCTTATAAGCAACCTAAGGCAATCTTGAATACAAGAAGCTTAAAGTACTTTAAGGGATAAAATTATCAGCTTCAATAACTACCACCTACTCCACAAAAGCATCCAGGAAAGATTTCAGCTGTCCTGATTTGTGTCAAGTGCCCATAAGTAAACCAACCAGCATGGACAGGGAAATGGTAAACCATGACTGGGAAGGCCCACATCACATACCCAACACTGAGGTCAGTTAACAAGAGAAAGATGTAGAGGACAACAGGTAAGAGACTCAGGGGACCTCTTAAAGTCCTCCATTTTCTTAGAGTTCTTCTTTTTATAGAGATGAGTTACACAACTAAGCTTTCTAACACCAATTTCCTGGAACAGAATTTTACATATATATATATATATTTCCAAAACTTGAGCTTCAGGCAAGAGCACAGTGCTTTAAAGACTGCATATCAGTGTTGAAAGAACTCTCTGTACTGTGAAAATCACTCAAGACAAGTGGTCCAGTTCATGTCATTCCGCTGTACCGACTGCAGCATTGCCTTCAATTGTGCTTGCACTTCAGCAAGCTTCTGTTGGTCTAAACTGCCATGAAATTGCCATTGTTCATAGCAATGGACAGGGACAGGATAAATCACATGCTTCAGCTCAATCAGGACTATTAACTGCTGAAGAAGATTCATGAGCATAGGCATTGTTATGGGGTTGAAGGCAAAGCTAAGGACTCGAAGTCGGGAACAGTGGCTTAGGGCTGGAATGACAGATAAGAGAGTAGAATCTGTCATAAGACAGCTATTTATCTCTAGATGCTGCAGAGTGCCTGACACCTTCTCCAGAAGAATCTGGAAGGGCTCAGAAACATCCCAAGATATCTGGTTGTTGCTGAGATTCAACACCCTTAGGTGGGAGGCCTGAGGGCTCTGGGACAAGACAGTGAAATCTCTGTTAGAAAGTCCACAGAAAGACAGGTACAGTGAATCCAACTGAGGTGGCAAGACTCTGTAGAGAGAAAAAACAGATATTTCTGAAGAATGACGATTGGGCCAGGGCAAGGAGTCCTAATTACAGATATGTATGATCTTGAAAAAACTACTATATACATGGAACAATGTAACAATGGTTACTGATATGGAATTTAGAATTGGGCTAAATAGATTTGTGACTCTGAGAAAGTTGTTTTTCCACTCTGAAATACAGTTTTTAATCTCTAGAATATGTACAATAGTAATTATTATACAGGGTTGTGGGAAAGATTAAGTGAAAAAACTTAACTCAGTACTTAACAATTAGTTATGAATCTAGTTCACTATTTGGTAGGGATGAATCTGGTTGAGTTTGATCAATCTCTAAATAACATTTTCTTTCTTTTTTTTTTTTTTGCAGTACTAGGGATTGAACTCAGGGCCATTCTACCTCTGAGCTACACTCCCAACCCTATTTTTATTCTTTATTTTGAAACAGGGTCTCACTAAGTTGCGGAGGGCCTCACTAGATAGCTGAGGCTGGCTGCGAACCCAGATCCTCTGGTCTCAGCCTCCCAAGTACTGACATTACAAGCATGCACCACCATGCCCGGCTTATTTTTTATTTTTATTTTTGTGGATCTGGGGATTGAACCCAGGGGCATTCTACCCCTGAGCTACAACCCCAGCCCTTTTATTTTTATGGAACTGGGGATTGAACACAAGGGCATTCTACCTCTGAATTACAACCCTATCCCTTTTATTTTATTTTTATTTTTATTTTTGTGGATCTGGGGATTGTACCCAGGGGCATTCTACCTCCAAGCTACATCCTAACCCTATTTTTTAAAATTCTTTATTTTGAAACAGGGTCTCACTGAGTTGCAGAGGGCCTCACTAAGTAGCTGAGGCTGGCCTAGAACCTGCCATTCTCCTGTCTCAGCATCCCAAGTACTGGGATTACAAGCATGCACCACCACACCTGGCTAAATAACAGTTTCTCTGTCCAGGGACTAAGCCTTGGGGAAAACATGGGAGCAAAATGATCTGACAGTATTAACTATAGTGGTCAGTTCATGAGTATGAGTATCTGTGCTATAGCATAAAACACTCCTCCAGAGCCCGGCATGATGGCACATGCCTGTAATCCCAGTTACTTGGGAGGCTGAGACAGGAGGTTCCAGGTTTGAAGCCAGGCTCAGTGACTTAGCAGGACCCTCAATAACTTAGCAAGACCCTGTTTAAGATCTAAAAACAACATATTTTTAAGAGTTGGATGTGTAGCTCAAAGATAAAATGCCCCTGCATTCGATCCCTAGTATCAATCAATCATTCAGTCAATCAGAATAAAACATTCCTTCATCTGAATGCCTATCCTTCCTCTCTAGAAGACTGTAAACTACAAGAAAAGAAGTTCTATGTCTTTTCCAATATATTTATGGACTCCTCACAGTGTCTATGTGTGGTAGACTGGCTGGATAGATGACCAAATAACCACATTTTCTAATCCTATCTTTCTCCTCATTATGAGGAAGGTATTCCTAGCTTGGCAAATTTCAAACCCCCAGCAGTGCCCATGTTGGGTAGAAGAGGTTGGTTCTAAGGAGCTTAGGAATATTCCTCAGTGGCTACTCTCCGGTCTTAACTCAAGGCATTCAGGGTACCTCCCCGACCCCTCACCTGAGCAGTCTGTGCAGCTGATCCGTGAGGCAGAAGAAAGACAGGCTGAGCTCCTGGAGGTTCTTCATCCGTCCAAGATGAGTGAGAAAAGTTCTGAAGTTTTTCCCCTTACAAGATTTAAAAGGGATTTTAGACAGACTAATGCTGTCCAGGTGGATCATCTGAGCCAAAAGGGAGGTAACTTCACTCAGATAAGCCTGATCTACACCCAGGTGATCAATGCATACCAGATCCAGAAACTTCAGGATGTTTTTGTACTCAGACATTTTATCAATTTGCAAATATCTGCAGCAGAGGTGCAAGGACCCAACGCTCTGTTCAACCTTACTACGAAGGAAGGAAACAAATTGCCTTGTTTTTAAGGTACCATCAAGGGAAAGGTCTACTAATAATTCCATGGGTTCCCTAGATGACTGAGGCTCAGATTCTGAATTTGCACTTTTGAGACACCTAACACTATGCTTGGCTTCTTCTAGTTTCTGGATAGAGTTCTTTGAATAAACACAAGACTGAAAACAGAAAGGAAATGTGGTTCTTATCTCAGAGCATGTGGTCTTGCAGTCTGCATCCTGCCTTAAATCTAGGATCCTCAGTTTGGGCCCCCTGTAGGGAAAGGAGATAGTTTATCTTAAGAGGTAGTACATTTTAATATAACTCCATAGTATCAATGATGAGAATCAGGGGAAAAGTCCTTTATCCCTGGTCTTTTACTCCATATACCATCTGCCATCAAGTCTTTCTCATGCAAATTCATTCATTCACCTTTCATTCTTTTCTCCACTCTTTATTATCCTCTGATCCTCCCCAGTCTCAATGCTTATGTCCTCCCCCCATGTAATAAGACCCATTATATAAATCCATCAATCAGATCCTCAATTATCTCTATTTCATGATCAACTCTATAAGACATTAGTCTTTAAAGTGATCCAAAGTATTTGACCAACAGTCTCATAGAGCTCTATAGCATTCACCATTAACTATCTTTTGGATATTAATAGGCCCTTCTCCTGCCCTAAACACTAGCATACCCCCTCCCCCGCTGCTGGCTCACAACATCTCTATTATACACTACCTTACCAAGCAAAAGACTTTTGTGCAGGAAGGATCTGAAGACCATCAACCATTGCTTCCAGGATTTCATAGTGCGGCTCCTGTACCTTCAGTGTCCCGATATGGAGACAACGAAAGGGCCAAATCCCCACCATTGCCTTCAGTATCTTCTTATGCTCACCCAAGAAGGCAGCAATGAACAATGGAACAAAAAGGTCTCTTGGGAGCTCCTCAAGAGCCTGGATAGCTGCGGCCTCACAACTCACAAGACTCTTTGCAGCAAGCTCTAGCAGTGTGGCTGGGGCCTTTTGGTCCATTTTCATAAACCTGCATCAGGAAGGAGAAACATTTAGAAATACTGAAAAAGGCATCCCAAGTCTCTTGTTTGTCACTGCATTAGTCAGGTTTCCATTGCTGTGACAAAACACCTGTGCAGAACAACTTAAAAAGAGGAAAAGTTTATTTTGGCTCATGGTTTCAGAAGTTTCAGTCCATGGTCACATGGCCCCATTGTTTTAGGGCCTGTGGCAAGGCTGAATATCATGTGGGGGAGTGTGTTGCATAACAAAGCTGTTTACCTCATGGCAGCTGGGAAGCAAAATGTGAATGGCACCACTCACCATTACCCTTAGAGACCCACTAGCAGAATTTTTGCTTCCTGTCCCTGTAACCTTATACTCTGTTGGCCTATAAATCTTAGTTCTAAGGGGGGAATGCTTCTACTAGGAGGCAGAGCAATGATTTCATTGAACTTAAAGTTAAGACTTCCCTCTGGCCATTATGGGCTCCTCATGCCTCTGAGTCAACAGGTTAAGAAGTGAGGTACAAGCCGGGCGTGGTGGCACACGCTTGTAATCCCAGCATTCGGGAGGCTGAGACAGGAGGATCCGGGTTCACGGCCAGCCTCAGCTACCTAGTGAGGCCCTCCACAACTTAGTGAGACTCGGTTTCAAAATAAAGGATAAAAAATAGGGCTGGGGGTGTAGCTCAGAGGTAGAATGCCCCTGAGTTCAACACGCAGTACCACAAAAAAATGTGGGTTAGGGTGATTGCTCCAGACTCCTAAAGGGGAAATGGACTATTTTACAGTGGAAGAAAGAATATTCTGGAGTGTGGGAGATCCCTTAGGGTGTCTCTTAGTATTATCATGCCCTGTTATTAAGGACAGTGGGAAGCTACAACAACCCAATCCAGATAGTATGGCAAATGGCCTAGACCCTTGAGTAATGAAATTGTGAGTTAACTCTTCCAGGTAAAGAACCAAGACTCACAGATGTGCTTGCTGAAGGCACAGGGACTACCAAAGGGGTAGCAGACAAAGGTAGTTATGAATACCAGCTATAGACCAGCTATGTGAGCAGTTAGAGAAATGGGGCTCAGCACTAGTTTGCACCTCCATGGGATAGAACTGAAGCAACAGGTGTGTAACTGCTTGAGGAGATAAGTGGTGGTGAATGACCACTGGAATTTGACAGCAGAGAAAATGCTGTTGAAATCCAGAAACTAGGACTCCAGACAAAGGAGGAGAAACCTTAGTAGAGTGAAGGAGGGATCTAACTGAGGGAGATGGGAGGAGGGAGGAAGACTTGAAGAGAGAAACACTTCAATGGCAATGATGTACGTACAAAAACTCATCTAAGACAATCACTGCTGAGCATGGGAATGTGGGGAGGGAGAGGGAGTGGGGTGGAAACTGGGGGAGGGCTCAATGAGTGCTGTGTGCATGTGTGCCTCTATCACCCTGAACTGCATCACGATGTATGATTACAATGCACCAATAAAAACTCTTAAAGTAATATTAAACAAAAGCCATCTTGGGAGGAGTTCGATTATTTGAGACTACACTGTACTGGGGGTCAGAAAATCCAGCATAATCACACCTCATGCATGGCCAACATTTTGCCTTACCCCACTGAGGGGGAAAAGCACAGCCTGCTTTCCACTCCAACTAGTTTGGACAAGGATGAAAGCAACATTGCAAGCTACAATTGTGATCTACTGTCCTTCCATACCTGACAGATTCCAATCCTGGAAGACTCCGAGTGAAGATGAGCTTGGCATTGCCTATGATCAGCTGTCCTTGCTTGCATTCCCAGGCATCTCAGCTAGGAGGGATTTTTTACTCTCCCCTCTTTTATTATTTTCCTATTTTATTTTTTCTTTCTAAAAATTTTATGTATTTTTCTTTATTTTATTGCATTTTATTTCATTTTTGACAGTTTAAATTTGATAATTTTCTTCTTTCTCATTTTCCCCTTTTTATTTCTACTTTTGTTATACTTTCCCTCTTTATTCTTTTTGTGTGTGTGTGTGGTACTAGGGATTTAACCCAGGGGCTTTCTACTTCTGAGCTACACCCCCAGCCCTACATTATTTTATTTTGAAATAAGGTCTTGCTAAGTTGCTGAAGGTCTTCTTGCTAAGTTGCTGAGGCTGGCCTTGAAGCTGCGATCCTCTTGTCTCAGTATTAGGATTACAAGCATGTGCTACTTTGCCCAGTCTCCTCATTTTTAAATTTTATTTATCTATAATTTTTACCTTTTATTTATCTTCTGGTGCTGGGGATTGAGCCCAGGACCTCATACCCATTAGGCAGGTGCTCAGACTCCAAACTAAACTCCCAACTCAGCCAGGATGAATTAAGCCCAACTCCAGACATATCTCCATCCCATTTAAGTGCTGGAAGGAGCTTGTACTTAAACAAAAGGGGGTACATAAGTGCCAGCTGCCAACCCATCTGTAGGTGGGCCTAACTAGGGTGGTGCTGAGGTCCTGATACCAGGTACCTACCCACAGAGTAGCTTCAGAGAGAAAAAATACTGTTGCTAATGTTTCATCTATGCCATCTATGTGGGTTTTCTATGTCAATTGCAATCACATCTGATCTGATTATGTAGGACTGTTAAGACTGAAGTTGAGACCCACAGAGGGAGGTTGACTGTGATTCCAGCTCCCTTCCCCTTGCTGTGAAGCACATAGATTTTCACCAGTCTCCAATGAGAGGACAAGAGCTTCAGCCCCTTCAACATTACTGGAGTGACCAGCATTAGAATTGCTTTCAAGTAACAGAGCCACTATTAACAGTTCCTGTGTAATTCTGGAATTCCTGATGGGGACCATTCTTGTCATAGGAGTAATCACAAAGAGCACAAATTACATTATCTGCTACCTATACTGCATCTGCCTGAAGTAACAGAGTGTCCCCATTCTTACAAGACATGCATAGACAGTAGGTCTCTGACTCTAATAAGATATGCTTTTTGCCCAAATCCACAACTCATAACCAAATATGCTTCAAGAAGTTTACACTATGGAATTGAGGTGGAAGTAAACTCAACATTGCACAACAAACCCATACCACAAGTCACACTGGCAGAAGAAAGTTGCACATTGAGAAGTACACAACATAAAAATGGAAGAGAGATCCACCCCAATGGATGAGCAAACCTCCACATAGGAAGACAAGCAATCGGAAAACTAAGGAACTATGTCATCTCCTAAAGTAAAAAAAACTCCATAGCAACATGTTCCAAAGATATTAAACTGGATAAAAAGCTAGACAAAGAATTCAGAAGAATGCTTTTTGAAAAGCTCAATGAAATCCAAGAGAATGAATACAAACAGTTGAATGAATTGTGAGAGACAATGCAGGATATGAATGAGCGATTTAACAAAGAGATAAAGATTTTGAAAGTGAACCAAAATTAAATATTGGAAATGAAACTCTTAGTAGGTCAGATAAAAACTCAGCTGAAGTTGGGTGTGGTTGTGCATGCCTATAATCTCTGTACTTCGGAGGCTGAAACAAGAAGATCATAGGTTCTTGGCCAGCTTCAGCAACTTAGCAAAGCCCTCAGAAACTTAGTGACACCCTGTTTAAAAATAAAAAATAATCACTATGAATTACATTATAATATGAAACTGCAATGCACCAACAAAGGTATATATATTTTTTAATTCTAGTACTTGGGATGTTGAGACAGGAAGATTGCAGCTTTGAAGTTAGCCTCAGCAACTTAATGAGGCTTACAGTAACCTAGTGAGACCCTGTTTACAAATAAAAATAAAATGTAGCTAGGAGTATAGCTGGGAGGCAGAAGGCCCATGGGTTCTACCTTCAGTACCCCCCCAAAAATTAAAAATAAATAAAAAATAAAATAGGGCTTGGGGTATAGCTCAGAGGTAGAATGCCCCCGAGCTAAATCCCCAGTACCACACACACAATAAAATAAAATAAAAACAACATCCAGAAAATTCAGTTGAAAACCTCAACAACAGACTAGATCAAGCATAAGAAAGACTACTGAAGCTTGAAGACAGAGATGCCATATTATATTCAGATAAAGAAAAATGAGAATAAAGAGAACATACAACATAAGAGGAACTCCAGATGAAGAAGGAGAAACCTTAGATGAGCAAAGCAGTTGACTTAACTGAAGGTGATGTGGGAGGGGGGGACACCCTAATGCACATGATGTACTTTCACAAACATATCAAAGTCAATCACTAAACTGAACAAGAAGGAGGGAGGGCGAGAGAGGGGGGTGGGAATTGGGGAAGGGTTAAATGAGAAATGTGTGCTTGTATGCCTTTATCAGCTTGTACCTAACAAAGATGTATGATTACAATGCACCAATTAAAAAAAAAAGAATAAAGAGAACATACGAAATTTGGGGGACAACATTAACAGATCAAATATATATATATAATTGGCTCACCAGAGGGAGAAGAGCTATGTGGTGAGGGCATAGAAAACCTATTCACTGAAATAATAGTTAAAAAAAATCCTCGAATATTGGGAAAGACATTGATATCCAGGTACAGGAGTCACTGAGAACCCAAATTAGACATGAGCAGAAAAGAACCTCTCCATAGCTTATCACAGTTAAATTGCCAGGAGTTCAGAATAAATAAAAAGTATTAAAATCTACAAGAGATAAGCCAGAAGACATGCAAAACAAAATAAGCTAGATAAGGAAGATAAGTATTATATGCTTTTTTCTTCAAATGTGGAAACTAAAACAGAAAGAATGGCCTGAAAGTTGGAGAGGAACTATTAGGGATTGGGAGGAGAGTCAGGGGGAGCAGAGAGGAATGGAGAGGTAAGGAGAATGGAGGGAGGACATGATCAAAGCTAAATCTATTCATGTATAGAAACGCCACAGTAAAACTCATTAATTTGTACAATCAATATATGTTAGTAATTATAATAGTAAAAAAGATGTTTGTATATACACATATTTTTTGTGGTACTAGGGATTGAACCAGGGCCATTCTACCACTGAGCTATAATCCCAGCCTCAGCCCCATTTTATTTTTTATTTTGAAGCAGCGCCTTGCTAAGTTGACAAGGCTGACCTCAAACCTGCAAATCTCCTGTCTTAGCCTCAGCAACTCACACCAGCAAGTTTCCACAGAGCTTATAGGCCTTGTGCTTCAGATTGGGGGATACAGTCCCTCTCATTCTGAAACTTTCAGATTCTTGGATTAAATATCTACCATTTCCCTGGCTCTCTAGTTCACAGATGTCCATGTGGGACATCTGATTGGGTGAGCCAATTTAATAAATCCCCTTTTATAAATATTTATATATTCTCTTGGTTCCAGTCTTACAGAGAATCATAACACAGCCACCAAGGTTAGTAATAGACAAAATATTTATTGAATAAATATTTGATGAATCAGATAGCCACTTCAAGATATCTCTACTATAGTCATAGAATAGAAATTACTCGTATGTGTGCATAAGTGTCTGTGCAAACACATATATGTATATATGTATATAAGATAAAACAGCATTAGAAATTAATAATAAGTTAGCAGAAGACAAGGCTAATTACCTTATTTCTGCCTCCTGATATTCCCTCCCCAAGGGGTACAAACCAACAACAAGGAAAATGTATATCTAGGAAAAAGTCACACTCTCATTGTTACTTGGAAACAGAAAATAGCAATACTTCAAAATAATTGTAGTAAAAGAAAAAGCATAAAATCCTGACACATGATCTGTCACATTCTTATCAGTAGGTTTTGTGGAAAGCAAAGACCAAAAACTGCAAGAGTTACAGAGAAAAGAAGATGATAAGGGGCTTAAAGTTGATCTAAAACTTCAGCCAGAATGACTAGGCATGGAATACATCTGAAATACCAAAAATATGTCCTGGAAAATAAAATAAAGGATTACAATATAGGGAAGGGACTCTAGGAACTGTCCAATATAACTGATTTTTTTTGTGGTGCTGGGGATTGAACCCAGGGGGATTCTACCACTGAGCTATACCCCCAGCCCTATTTTATTTTTTATTTTGAAACTGGATCTCACTAAGTTGCTAAGGGTCTCTTTGCTTTGCTAAGTGGCTGAGGCTGACCTCAAACCTGTGATTCTCCTGTCTCAGCTTCCCAAGTACTGTGCCACCACACGTGGCTAAAAATTGTCCAATTTTAAAATATACTTTCTCACTTACATGTGTAAACTAAAAAAAGTCTACCTGAAAGTAGAATAATGATTCCTAGGGCCTGGGAAGGGTGCCACAGTGGGGATGTAGGGAAAGAAGAGTGGTTAGATATGATCAGTGCATGCTGGATGATGCATATATGGAAATATCACAGTAATTGCATTGATATATATATATACATACATACATATATATATATACAATTGATATGTATTTAATGAATGAATAATATAAATGGTAAAGGGATGATTTAAAAGTACATTCTTTGAAATAATAGTTTCTGGAAAGAGTAAAGGCAGAGGCTGGGAGAAACATCCTTTACACTTTAGTAATGAAGGGGAAAAGAGACAATAGGGGAAACCCAAGAATCTTGCAAGACATGAAGAATGAGGAACCAGAGCACTCATAAAATTTCCCTCTACTACCAAAACAAACAAAAAGGCTAAATAGAATTGCACTTTGCTATACTGACAAAGAATGGAACCATTCAACTGGAAATCTTATAAAACAAACAATACCATACAAATGAGCTAACGGAAAAAGAATTCCATACAAAAACATTCAAAAAATCAATAGAAACAAAATTTCTGTTTAGTTATAGCATCCTGAACAGACTAAGACCGTGTCCTTGGATACAGTAATGTGTTCAATAAGATAAAATCAAACTACTCAAGAAGGAAGAAGAATCACATTCATTTGAGGCTTATTAGGATTATAATCTGGGAGCCACAAAATTCAAGAAGGCTCAAAAATGTGCTCTGAGA
>PVLC010015749.1:14045-27342 GCA_004027655.1 Graphiurus murinus
GGTACTGGGGATTGAACTCAGGGGCATTCTACCTCCGAGCTACACCCCCAGCCCTATTTCTTATTCTTTATTTTGAAACAGGGTCTCACTAAGTTGCGGAGTGCCTCACTAAGTAGCTGAGGCTGGCCGCGAACCCGGATCCTCCGGTTTCAGCCTCCCGAATGCTGGGATTACAAGCGTGCGCCACCACGCCCGGCTGTGCTCTGAGATTTTACAAGATGGCCATTTTATAGCACAAACTGCAAGAAGGCTTATTCATTACAACTCCTTTCCCAAGAATTGTGATTGGTGCAGCAAGTTCCTGGGCAGGTATGTGCTGACAACTCAGTTCAAAAGTTCAGTTGCATATGTGCCTGAAACCTGGTTCAACAAGGTCTCCTACAGACTCCATTTTAAGTATCCCAAAACCATTTTTTCACCTGACAAACCCAACATTAAAAAGATGTTAGTACGCTGGGCGTGGTGGCACATTCCTATAATCCAAGTACTTGGGAGGCTGAGACAGGAGGATTGTAGGTTCAAGGTCTGCTTCAGCAATGTAGCAAAACCCTGTTTAAAATAAAAAATAAGAGCCGGGCATGGTGGCGCACGCTTGTAATTCCTTCCAGCATTCGGGAGGCTGAGACTGGAGGATCTGGGTTCGCGGCCAGCCTCAGCTACCTAGTGAGGCACTCCGCAACTTAGTGAGACTCGGTTTCAAAAATAAAGAATAAAAAATAGGGCTGGGGGTTTAGTTCGGAGGTAGAATGCCCCTGAGTTCAATCCCCAGTACCGCAAAAAAAAAAAAAAATAGGGCTAGGGGTGTAGCTCAGAGGTAGAATGCCCTTAGGTTGATTCCCAAGAACCACAAAAAAAAAAAAAAAGATGCCAGTACTCCCTAAGTTAATATATAAAGTTAATTCAATTTCAAAATACCTGTAAACATAGGAAGTTAGACAACTGAAAAATAATATTCATATATAAAAATATATACAAAAATCAGGGCATGGTGGTATATACCTGTAGTTCAAGTACTTGGGAGGCTGAGATAGGAGGATAGCAAGTTTGAGACCAGCCTCAGCAACTTGGTGAGACTCTCAGCAACCTAGTAAGACCCTGTTTCAAAGCATAAAGAAAAAAGGGCTGGTGGTGTAGTTCAGAGGCAGAATGCATCTAGGTTCAATCCCCAGTACCAAAACACATACACACACACACACACACACACACACACACACACACACACACATGCGCACGTGCAGAGAGAGATAGCTAGTGTTATAGTTTGGATGTGAAATGTCTCCCAAAATGTTCATGTGTTAGGCAATGCAGCAATGTTCAGAAGTGGAAAGATAGGATTATAAGAGCTCTGACCTCATCAGTGGATGAATCCATTTGATTTATTAATATAAATGCACTTACTGGGAGGTGATAAAATGATAGAAATGGAGAAAGTAGGTCTCTGGGGGCCTGGCCTTAGAGACTATATCTATTTCTGTCCCCTTCATATCTCTGTCTGTCTGGCTGGCTCTCTTTCTGCTTTATGACCACCATGAGCTGAATAGATTCCCTCCACTGTGCCCTGACATGATGCTGTTTTTGCCTTGGAGCCATCTGACCATGAATTGAACCTCTAAAACCATGAGCCAAAATAAACTTTGGCTCTTCTAAGTTGCTCTTGTCAGGTGTTTTGATTATAGCAGCCAAATGTTGACTAATAGCTGGAAAATAAGGGAAAAAGAAAACCTATGAGAGGGAACTTATGATACCATACATTAAAGCATATTATAAAACTTCTGCAATTACAGCTTCATGATATTGGTGCAAGAATAGAGAAATAGCTCAGTTGAATAAAAGATAAAACCTAACAATACAATTAAGTACTTATAGAAATTAGTATGTGATAATGGTGGCATGTAAAATCCCTGGTGATGGAGCAATTGAGACATTTGAGGAAAATTAAAGTAGATTCATATAACATGCTATATACAAGAATAAACTGAAAATGGATTAGGACTCTAAATATATAAAAAGAAACCATACACGTTCTCGAAGAAAACATGACAAAATTCTTCTTTAACCTTAGTGTAGGGAAAGCTTTTCCAACTATAACTAAAATTCCAGAGGCATGAAAAAATAAGAAATTGAATACATAAAAACAAAAGTATGGCAAAATGTAAATCATAAATAGATCAAAAGGCAACTGATCAACAAGACAATGTATCAGCAATGTATATCTCAGAAAAATAAATGATATTCTAAATATGTAAAACTCTGCTGGGTATGGTGGCACATGCCTATAATCCCAGTACTTGGAGGCCCAGACAGGAGGATTGCAGGTCTGAGGCCAGCCTCGGCAACTTAGTGAGACACTGTTTCAAAATAAAATAGGGCTGGGGGTTAGCTCAGGGGTAGAATGCCCTTGAGTTCAATCCAAGTACCATGAATAAATGTGTACAACTCAAATATCGAGGGACAAAGGACCAAAAGTTCAGTAGAAAATGGGATAAAGAAAGCTAGGCATGGTAGCACACACCTGTAATTCCAGTACTTGGGAGACTAAGACAGGAGGGTCACAGGTTCAAGGCCAGTCTCAGCAACTTATCTAGACCTTGTTTCAAAACAAAAGTTAAAAAAGGGGTTGGGGTGTAGCTCAGAGGTAGAATGCCCTGGAGTTCAATCCCCAGAAACTTAAGAGACTTGTTATCCTTACAGAAGAAGGATTAGAAAGAAGAAATAAGTGGGAAATGGAAATGGGTAGATAGGATGAGGAAAAGTGACACTTCTCTGGATATATATTTTATATAGTTCTGATTCTGAATCCTAACAATGTTTCACTTATCCACAATATAAATACAGGTTAGGAGCAGTGGTACACACCTGTAATCCCAGTACTTGGGAGGCTGAGACAGGAGGGTCACAGGTTTGAGGCCAGTGTGGGGTAACTTAGCTAGACCCTGTTTGAAAATAAAAAATAAAATGAGCTGGACGTGGTGGTGCATGCCTGTAATACTAGTGCCTGGGAGACTGAGACAGGAGAATCACAGGTTCAAGGACAGCCTCAGGAACCAAGCGAGACTCTCTAAAACCTAGTGAGACCCTGTTTCAAAACCAAAAATAAAATAAATAAATAAAATAGGGATGGGGGGTCTAGCCGACAGTTAGATTGCCCCTGAGTTCAATCCCCAATACAAAAAAAAATCCACCCAGTAATACATAAATTATATGACATTAATAGTTAACCACACTGAAGGATTGAGGAAGAAAATATCTAAACCAGAAACTGGAAGCCAGTATTTTAACTATATTCACTAAGGCTAAAGACAAAAAGAGCTGTACATAAATGCATGTTAGTAAATCTGTTTCTAGCAGGGGCTTTGGTTAGCAATTCTGACACTATTTTATGTATACACCAACTAGGAATAAACAAATAAGTAAAATGTAGTTGATAATGAAAGCAAAGTCAAATGAATTTACAAATAAGACTAGAATTGATTAGAATAAGAATTATCAGTTTATCTCCTGGTTTTTAATATCTATATGCATAGGTAGATACAGAATAAGTATAGATGTTCCTATAAGCACGAGTATATATATATATATATATATATATATATATATATATATATATATATATATATATATATATGCAATATATTTCTGACCTCTGTCCAGGGAGAGTGCCTAGCGGCAATGAAACCTCAGTGACAATAATCATACACCATACTGGTTTCTAAATGTCATTCTCCAAGAAAAGGAACCAGGATTCTTTGCAGAAGTGGTTTTAATCCAGGTCCATGGTGGGAAAAAAAAACAAGGTGCACTTGAACATCTTATGGTGCCAGAAAAGAAGTACAAAAAATGATAATGTCATACTGAAAGACCACAGAACCAACCAACAGCAGCTACCAATGTCCA
This sequence comes from Graphiurus murinus, assembly GCA_004027655.1. NCBI lineage: Eukaryota > Metazoa > Chordata > Mammalia > Rodentia > Gliridae > Graphiurus > Graphiurus murinus. Next base: position 17,940 of record PVLC010015749.1, read on the forward strand.
AAGCTAGAATATTTTAAGGATCAAAATAAATAGTGTGCTGGGCATGGTGGCACATGCCTGTAATCCCAGTACTTGGGAGGCTGAGACAGGAGGATCCCAGGTTCAAGGAAAGTCTCAGCAACATAGTGAGATCCTCAGCAACCTAGTGAGACCTTGTTTCCAAATTTAAAAAAAATAAAAGGGTTAGGGGTGTAGGTAGGAGGTAGAATGTTCCTGGGTTCAATCCCTAGTAAAACACACACACACACACACACACACACACACACACACACACACACACACACAGAGAGTAATGCAGTTGGATTACAAATCATAGTAGTACAATGACTTAGGAGCCTGTACTAATAAAAAAATTGAATAAATAAATGAACAGGGGAGAAAATATAGCTCTTCCTTAAAGAGGTATTTCTTTTTTTTTTTTTTTTTTTTTTTTTTTTGCGGTACTGGGGATTGAACTCAGGGGCATTCTACCTCTGAGCTACACCCCCAGCCCTATTTCTTATTCTTTATTTTGAAACCGAGTCTCACTAAGTTGCAGAGTGCCTCACTAGGTAGCTGAGGCTGGCCGCGAACCCAGATCCTCCGGTCTCAGCCTCCCGAATGCTGGGATTACAAGCGTGCGCCACCAATCCCAGCTAAGAGGTATTTCAATTAATAACAGGAATCAGCAGCATAGAAAATCACCATTATGTAACATTTGTTATAGGCAAGATGCCTTAGATGGATCCTAAAAGTAGTGGGTCAAAATATGAGAAGAAACAGGATATTTTCACTTTTAAACTAATTCCCATACTGCATTTACTAGGAACAAAGGGGAAAACAGTATACTTACAGTGGAAAAATATAATTGCCACCACTTTAACCAAGCAATTAAAGTAAACATCAGTAATACAGTCAGTAATACAACATATGGCCATTGTGGACCCCGACACTATACATGGAGTAGGGAACAAAATCACTTTTGTGGTAATGTGGTGTAAGACCTATATAATATATATGCCTTGACTTTTGTCCCTTTGACCCTACTAGGTCACAAAATCATTCAAACAAGCCAGTTATCCTCCTGTGAATCCAGGAGTCCTCTTATTGTTACCCAAATGGCTCCCATAGCCTCTGCTTGTTCAGTCCTAAGTGTGACCTTTGTGAGACTCTTCCTGGCATGTGGTATCCACCTCTCCTAGGCTGTGAGTAAGTGCTACTAATAAACTTCTGCGGATTTCTTCTATCTTCTGGCAGGTGCCATGTGTTTGGCCATTCTCAATACTATAGGGAAGTCCCTCCCTCACTAATGGGATGAAGGGAAAGAGAATAAAACAGGCACTCTTGTCACAGATGCCTAATTTCAATAAGAAAATATCAGAGTAATTCAAGAGACATTTTACAAAATACCTGACTGGTATCTTCAGATGGGTCAGAGCTGTGGAAGGTTGATAAAGACTGCAGAACTTTCACCTGGAGGTGAGGAGAAATGACCAAATGCAAGGAGGTATCCTGAAGAGAATCCTGGAATAGAAAAAAATTTAATGTGATAATTGGTAAAATTCAAATACAGTCTATAGATTAGTTAATAGTGCTGTGTCAATGTTAATCTCCTAATTTTGGTAATTTTTATGGTTGTATAAGATGTTAACACTAGGAAAATCTGGGTAAAATCCTTTTGTCCAATTTTTTGCAAGTCTATAACTTTTTCAAAATAAAAAATTGAAAAAGATAAGCCAGGAGTAGTGACACATGTCTGTAATTCCAGTATTTGGGAAGCTGAGACAGGAGGATGGCAGGTTCCAGGCTAGCCTCGGCAACTAAGCAAGACCCTGTTTCAAAATGCAGAAATAAAAAAGGGCTGAGAGTGTAGCTTAGGGGTAGAATGCCCTTGAGTTCAATCCTCATTAGCTGGGCATGATTGCGCATGCCTATAATCCTAGTACTTGGGTGGCTGAGACAGAAGGATCACAGGTTCGAGGCCAGCCTCAGAGACAGTGAGACCCTCAACAATTTAGTGAGACCCTGTTTCAAAATAAAAAAAATACAATAAAATAGGGCTAGGGGATGTATATTAGAGGTACAATGCCCCTGGGTTCAATTTGAAGTACCACAACAAAATAAAAAGATAAAAATCAATGATTAAAAGGATGGAATCTACAAACCACCACTGTTTAACAACAGTTTATCCAACAGAAACACAGAAGGAAGGATAGAAAGATAAATGCTCCTATCACATTATGCATTAAACTTACTAATTAAAATGCTTTAGAGAGTGTATTATAAAAAATGAAACCACACCCATCTATAACCAAAAGGTGAATATTTGCTCCGTAGATGAGAAAAACATTTTTAAGCATGAGAAATACAATAGAAAGGGAAACATCTATATGGTTCAATACTTACTATTTAAAAGCCCAGCATATAGAAATTAACCATAAACAAAACTAAGATGCAACAGAAGAATACAACTTTTTTGAAAAAAAGAAAAGCTGTTTGCAAAATTTTAAAGAGGGTGTATGAAACTATTAATTATTAGTCATACAATAGAAGCTAATCACAGGAGAAGATAAGTGGGCACATCGTGGGTGGCACGGAGTGTGCCACATTAAACAATCCAGCTGCACTGCCTCTCTTATTAGACCCTAAACCTTCATCCTAGGTAATATAGGTCCAAATAATCATAACTTATAAAAAGGGTAATGTTATAATTTACCTAATTGGATGATTTGGAAAAATCTTTCAATTTATCCAGGACCTCAGCACTGGAGACTTACTTCCTGGCTGAAGCCTCCAATACCACCCAAGCTTTGGTGGCGCCTTAGGTTTTAACAGTTTGATCGCAAAGTTTCGAGTAGTCCAGAGAGGACTTTTTTTGGTCCCTACTTTTATTAATTTGGGTCTTCTCTCTTTCTTTTAGTTAGTTTGACTAAGGGCTTATCAGTCCTGATTATTTTTTCAAAGAAGCAACTCTTTATTACATTGATCCTTTATATTTTTGTTCTGTTTCATTAATTTCTGCTCTGATCTTAATTATTCCCTGCATTCTTATGATTTTGGAATTAATTTGTCCTTGTTTTTCTATTGTGTTTAAATACATCATTAGATTGTTTATTTTGGATGTTTCTTTTTTAAAAAAAATAATGTGGGCATTCAATGCTATAAACTTTCCTCTTAGAATCATCTTCATAGTGTCCCAGAGATTTTGGTATGCTGTATCTCTATTCTTGTTTTTTTTTTTTTTTTTTTTTTTGGTACTCGGGATTGAACCAGGGGTGTTCTACCGCTGAGTCACATCCTGAGCCCTATTTTATATTTCATTTTGAAACAGAGTCTTGCTAAGTTACTGAGGGTCTTGCTAAGTTGTTGAGGCTGGCCTTGAACCTGTAATACTATCTCAGCCTTCCAAGAACTGAGATTACAGGTGTGGACCACCACACCTGGCTGCTATATCTCTAGTCTCATTTTATTCTAGGAATTTTTAAATTTCTCCCCTCATTTGTTTTATAGTCTATTCATCCTTCAAAAGTATATTATTCAATATCCATGTATTGATGTAATCTCTATAGTTTTTCTTGATGTTAATTTCTAATTTGATTCCTTGAAAATATTAAAGGGTGTCACAGCTCCTTAATAGCTGGATTATGAGCAGGGCTCAGTCTGGTGGAATTCTGCAAGGCAGACGATTCCGAAGAAGGAGTGTGTGGCATATCTCGCTTTGCGTTATGTTATATTCAGGGAATTTGGGGTGCTTTGGGTTTTGTTTTTACATTAATTATAAGGGAAAATTTCTTAGAAACAGATGGTGGCTGGACGGACAATGATTTCTTTATATTAGCTAAAAAAATAGTGCCTTCAGACAGACACATTTCCTCCCCAGAGCTTCAGAGTCTTCCCAAAACCAGATAAGGTGTTACAGTCCTCCCTTTAACACCTGCTTAACCTTCAGAAAATAACTTTACTGTCCCAAACTGTCTGCCTGTCTGCCTGTTTGTAACATCAAGGTTAGGCTTCATTGTCAGATAAAAAAATATAAAAACAACTACTGGAGAGTAATAAAGTAGATGAGCTTCCTGAGTTCCTCTGGTGTGCATATTCTCATTCCTATGAACTCGTCTCACTCCACACCTGTGGATGGACCCCTGACTCATGCCAGGGCTGGACCCTGGCAAAAGGGATTATACAATTTTTGTATTTGCCAAGACTTGCTTTGTGGCCTAAATTATGATCTATTTTGGAGATGGTTCCATAAGCAGCAAAGAAGAAAGTGAATGTGGTTCTTGTTGGAGGAAAGAGTCTATAGATGTCTCTAGGAAATATTCTATTGAAGTTCATTTGATTTATATTTTTTAGTTTAAAGAGTCTTTACTGACTTTTTCTTTGGATTGTCTATTCGTGAGGGAAGTGTATTTAAATCTCTCAGTATTATTGTATTGGAGTCTATCTGGGTCTCAGTATCAGATAATGTTCATTTTATGTAAGTAGTTGCACTGATGTTGGGGGCATACTTGCAGGTTTTACAAATAAATCATTTGCATGTACAGAAAATTTAGGGAAATACATTCAGTTTGAAACTTTTTAACCTACAATTTTGTTCTTAAGTTACCTGCATAGAAGCTATTTACCATCCTAAATACTAAAGAACATTTCAAATATTATTTTACCCTTGCATGAGATAAGAAAATGTTCCTTTAGATATATATATATATATATATAAAACTTCTGAAAGAATATGTAAGAAACTCATTCATATTCTATATTAAACATAGCTATATTTTAACAAAACAATAATTAAAGACAGTGAAGGTACTTAAAAACAGAAGCCAAACTACACTAAGAGTTAAAGAAAATAAATCATCAAATGAACGAACTGATATTCTTGATATCAAACCGTTTCATGAACTTGCCCGATCTTATAAATGACCTAGGGTAACCTTAAATATATAAACTTTGATGTCACATCCCATATTTACTAAATTAAAGTCTCATGATGATGAATTAATGAATATAGATGGTATTTACATATTTAGGATGTCACCCAAGAAAGGGTAGATTTGGGAAATCATGACAGATCAGAATGACCAAAAAATTCCTAAACAAATAAAAAAAAGGAAAAATTTGGTGTTCAAGAGAAGGAAATGCAAAGGAACCACACACAAGGATGTTCACTGGAATAACACTTGTAATAGAAAAAATAGGGTAGAAATCTATATATGCATCAATAGAAAAAATGAATTATGATGTGCTTATACAATAGAACACCATACAGCTATAAAATTAAATGACTTAACTTATATAATAACAGAGATGAATTTCATAAATACAATTTGTAAGCCAAGCATGGTGATTCACACTTGTAACCCCAGTATTTGGGAGGCTGCAACAGGAGGATTGCATGTTCAAGGACAGCTTAGGCAAGTAGTGAGACTCTTATTAACCTAGTGAGACCCTATTTCCAAATAAAAAACAAATAGGTCTGGGAATGTAGCTTGGAGGTAGAATACCCTGGGTTAAATCCCCAGTACCACACACACTAAAAGAAATATAATTTGTAGGAAAAGCAGTTTTTGTGTGCATGCATATATGTGCATATATACACATATATTTAAACCACATAAAATAATTCTATATGTATATACATATAGGTATATATATTCTATACTACATATTTTATGTGAAAGCATGTTTGAGTACTATATTCAAGCTCATTTGGCATGATTTAAATATTTCATAAATTGATATTATTGATTATAACCTATGTTGATGAGGATTTGAACAGACTTTTTGTAAGGCACTCTGCATATATACATTTGTTGAAACAATATATATATAGAAATAATGCAAATCAATTGGAGGTTAACTAAATAAATTATGATAATTTCAACATTCTTGAGACGTTAAAACAAGTAGAGTAGTAAAATGTTTACTAACCTGAATATATTTTTGCCATCCTGCCGATATCTTCAAGCAAATAAAAAAAACAGTAGCAGGACAGTATTTGGTATATGAATCCATTAAAATAGATGCATGAATAAATTATGAGTATGAGAATAAAAAATATTTAGTAAGAGTACACTCTATGATTTTTATACATATGTTTATGTGTTTTAAAATTTTATGCAAGAAATTTTTGAAGATAAAAAATTTTTTAACAAAGTGTCATATAAAATCGGTTGCTTCAGATATTTTTTCTGTGGTTCTAGTGATTGAACCCATGAGCATTTTACCTCTGAGCTATACCCCCCACCCAATTTTATTTTTTGTTTTGAAACAGGGCATCACTAGGTTGCTTAGAGTCTCACTAAGTTGCTGAGACTGTCCTTGAACCTGTGATCCTCCAGTCTCAACCTCCCAAGTACTGGGATTTCAGGGATGCACCATGTCCAACTTGCACTAAATATTTTTAAATGGACATTTTGTCTTGAACTGATTCCCAAATTGTTTAGAAAAAAGTGATGTGAACCAGGCGTGGTGATGCAGATCTATAATCCTAGTACTTGGGAGGCTGAGACAGGAGGATTACAAATTCGAGGCCAGTGCACAATAACTTAGTGAGACTCCATTTATATAGAAAATAAATGATCTAAGGCTGTATCTCAGAGTTAGTATGCCCCTGGGTTCATGTCCCAGTAAACACACACACACACACACACACACACACACACACACACACACACACAGAGAAAATATATATGTGCTTCTATATGATGACTTATGTAACACAAATACAGCACAACATTAAGCACTGGGGAATATACTGACTGGTATATAGGAGTTCTTTGTTCTTAAAAGCATCTTGAGTTTGAAGTAATTTCATAATAATTTTTAAAATACCACTTACATAACAACAGGAAATTTCTTCATATTGTTTTGATTTTATGCCTATGTCAAGGTTTCACAAGCTTTGTTGGCATCAATAATTATGTCAAGGAAGTTCTTAAATGCAGGTTTCCAGACTTGACTCAAATCTACTAAACTGAAATGAGTCTAGGAATCTTAATCCCAGATGTCTGTTACGATGTGGCAGGTTTAGAAAACACTACCTAGTGACCTTGACAACAAATTTTAAAAAAATAAAGCAATGAATGAAAACTAAAATAAAACAACATTTAAAAATGAAATAAGCCAGTCACTACTCAGTGTTTGTGAACATATGAAAAACAGATGTGCATATATTAAAGAAGCCAAATTGGGAGAATATTTTTCAAGACTGATTTCTATGACCATTATATATGTCCACACTCATAACCAGCAATGACAGTTCTAGGAACTTTAACCCTGAGGTTAGTACCAAAATTCTGTGTACAAACAAGTTCAATTAGCATTGTATCTGGCTGTGAAAACTACACACAGCTCAAATGTCTATAAATATTGGATTGAATGGGCATGTATTATCTTTGTTTCAAAGGGAAACATTTGAACTGATTTAGAGAAAAACATGAAGAATATATTTCTTGGTGCAGAAATCAAACTGTTATTATCTTTCTATTTTATCTGTATTTTCTAATTTTATGAGGGCTTTTTAGGCCTAGGACAACCTTGAAGTGCTAGAGATTTTAACATCCCCAGGGTAAGATTTACCATGAAATTACTCCAGTCTGGATAAGTACTCCAGGTTCCCATCAGTAACGGGATAATTCTAAGGAGCATCCCACATCCATCCTTAGACTTAGAGGGTCCCTTAGCATAATTGAACCTGTTGCCTTTTGGTTATGCTAGTTTCTGATGCTGTACTCTTAAAGAACTTTGCTATCTTATGATAATATAGAAGGAATTAATATTTGTTAAGCCAAATGCAGTGGAGCACACCTGTAATCCCAGTACTTGGAAGACTGAGACAGGAGGATTGCAGGTTTGAGGCAACATGCAATAACTCAGTGAGACCTGATTTCAAAATGAAAAAATAAAACAGGTTTGGGGGTATAGCTTAGGAGTAGAGCACCTTTGGATTCAACCTCCAGTACCACACACACACACACACACACACACACACACACACATATGCATTTGTTATATTCTATTTTCATTAAAACATTTAGCATCTACATTTAAAAGCATTCTCAAGAAGCATACCACTTCACTGTTTTTCCAAACAGCAAATTATACCACCACCATTGAGTCAATGGCCTAACCTTTTCCAACTGATTTAAAAAACTTTATAGCAGAGTATCTCTCCATATTTGGATTTGGCAACTGGTTTTCTCTTCTAGTTCATTTGTTCTGTATTTATTTGTCTGTAACTTCCCCATATTGTTATTATGAATTGTTCGAGGACATCACTAGAGTTCTATTTTAGAGGTAAGGCTAGAGTTTTGTTGTAAAGAGAAGTTACACTAATATAACTTAGTAGTGACCATGAATTTGTCACAGGCTCTCAAGATCTGAAAATTCACCAGCAAGACTTTTAGACTCAGTGCTTCGCTTCATAGAAGGACCCACAAACAGGGACCATTTAAGAGGAGAACCACCCGCTTAGTTTTGAATTTCAATGTCCTTAAGGGGAGGCGGAAGTGCTCTCTGGAAGGTCTGTGTAAGTAACATCCGAAAATGAATGCATGCTGATCAGAAACAAACCCCAAACAACCACACCCCACATTAAACAAACAGTAAGGAAAATAACAAATGTGAAATTTTAAAAAATGCCACTTCCTACCTATTTTCTGACTTCCTAGCCTCACGCTCCCTCCCCCCACCCTAGGCCACCTGGATTCCAATATGGGATAAAACCAAGAGTCTTAGGGTAAATTATGGGCTTTAATTGTGGGTATAGAAGAGAAAGAAGCAATTCTTTAAAAGGTCCAACAGAAATCAGGACAAAGACAAATACACACTACAAAATACTATGACCCTTTGCTCTCCGGGATTGCTAAATAGGAAAAGTAAATGGGGATGGGCAGTAGTCTGTGGTAGTAGCACACCAAGCAGACCCTAGAAAAAAGAAGGTGGCCCCGCCCACCCCCCACACCCTTCTGCCGCACTGCAGGTGTGAATGGTAATTGGGAATCTGAGCTCACAGTGACGTGGCCCTTACGAGACCCAGAGCCTACGCGTAGATTATTCTCTCCTCCTAGTTGCGGTCTTGGTCGTCTTCTGTGACTGTGCTTCCCCGAAAGCTGGCGAGCCGGTTGCCCAGGGGAAGAAAGTGATAGAAGCTGATCCGGATCCGGCAGGTCGGTGTGCGATGGCTGGAATGGGGGTGGCAAAAAACTAATACCAGAGCTGGTCCGGGGCTGAATTCTCTGCCTCATCCTCAAGGCCCACCCGTTTGTTGCGAGAAATGGAGGGCTTGGGCGGGGGAAGGGGTTCACGAGGGTCCCGAGGTTGAAAATGGAGACCCGTTTGGATTTTCTAGGAGATGGGCGACCTGGCGGTGTCAGAGGGAGGTGAGGTGGAAGAAGGGGAACCGTATCCGTTGCGCGGAAAC
>PVLC010015750.1:0-36784 GCA_004027655.1 Graphiurus murinus
TTAAGTCTATCTTCATGCTCTTTGTTTTCTATCCTATCTGTTCTTTGTTGGCTTCCTCTCTTTTTTGGCTTCTTTCAGATTTTTGTTTGTTTATTTGATTTCATTTTATCTCCATTATTAGATTTTTTCTTTGTTATTTTAATAGTTAATTCAGTTATTTTTCAACAACACATATACATTTTTAACTGTCACCTACTTAAAGTGAGATAACATTCTGTAATTATCATATTGACAAAAATTAAAAAGGAGGAATCTGAAGTGATATAAATGTGAATAAATATTCTCTTATGTTTTTAGTAGGAGTATAAATTGATATCATTTTTCTGGATGAAATTTGGCAATAGTAGAAAAGACTTTAAAACTTCTAAGAAAGAAATAATTTGGTACAAAAAGAAGTATGTATGCATAATGAGGTCTATCTCAGCATTACTTGAATATCAGAATAATGAAAATGCCCTCAATATTTAGTAACATATGGCTAGTTAAATATGTTATGCCAGAGCCATTTTGTAAAAGAGATTACTATCATTAAAATTAAATTTCTAATTTTGCCATGGAAAGGTATTTACAATATATATTTTTAAATGAAAAAAATTTAAGTCACAGGATAGTATTTAATAAATACATGTCATTTTTTTGATTGAAAAAAATTCCACATGCATGTGTGTATTTATTCTCAAGGGGAACAATGTGAGAGAATAATAGTGCTGTTCCCTAGGTGATAGAATTTTATCAATTTAGTTTAATTTAATATTTTCTTCTATTTTTAAAATATAATGATCATGAATTACTTAGGCAATTTGTTTTAATTAAACATAATATGTAAGAGTGGCAGTAGCAACTACTTTAAGCTTAATTTTCCCATTATTTAGTTATTTCAACAGAATAATCAAGGTGATACTGTTGACTGTCTGCTTCATAAAAATGTTCAAAAGATTTTTTTTATCATCGAGAATTGCAGCTAGTTTCATATTGATTTAAGATACTTTGCATTATGCTGTATGATTAATCGTTTCATGGAATTGATGAACATTCTAAAATGACAAATAAGAGCAGCAAAGCAGGGACACCACAGCATCACATTATCCTACCAAACCCATTTGTCTGGGTTAGGAAAAATGAAATTATCTTCTTAGAGAAAATAGTGGGAGGAATCCAAGCTTTTGCTTCCATGTAATTCAAATCCATAACCTAGTCCTCTGCAATGACTTCATCCTGAAAGGGTGTGATTTTCAGAGATATTCTCTGATTTTGCTCATGTTAGAAATATATCTGAGAAACTTTTTTCAATAAGTTTCACAGTTCTGCTCTGAGCTTTGGATAAAAGTATCATTCCCTAAGGGAGGTAAAATTTAGAAAACCAAAATAAATGGAATTATGTTAGAACTAAAGATTTTTAACTTAGTTACTTACTTTTCTCCTTCAATATTTGGGGCACACAACTTCTTTCTCAAAGGAATTTATTTTCTGATTTGCTTTCTTGCTTTTAGTCTCATGAGAAACACCTGCAACATTTCATGAAAATCCTTGACCTCATGTATTTTCAGATTTTTTGTTTTTGCCTCTGAGTAACTACATTCACTTATTAAATAAAAGCTAGATCAACCAACCTGAGACTGGTTTACATACCAATATTTTATAGCTTTCTTTCAGTGATTTTCCACTATGACTTTGTATTATTATTAGACTATTTTAACTTTTCTGAGAAAACAGAAGTCTTTTGTTTTTGGTTAAAGAAACAACTTGTTTTTAAGTATAAATTTTAACCTTAATTGGAAGACATAAACATGTAGCATGCCACAATGTGTCAATTATTTTAGGCTGTTACTACATGGAATAAACCATAGGTAGTATCAAAAAAGGACAAGTAAACAGGAAACAAACAAGAAAGTTTGTCTTTAGAGGAAATTGGGTATGTCCCCAAATACACAATAAAAATTAAACTAGCATTTGCCACTAACATCTATCAAATTGGTGTTGTAATAACTTTCTCAGTGCAGCCAGCGGCTGCCCTGGTTAATGGTTGTAAGGTAGAGAAGGTTAAAACTAGGAAGCTGGAGCTTGAGTTCTCAAGGGAATAATGTCTATTCCAAAATATATACATTGGGGGGTAGGGCGGACTCAGAAAGGAAATATACCCAAGCAAGCTCATTTTGTCATTGAACAAATAGTTATTGCATACTTTCTGCCTACAAAGCACAAGGGAATTCAATAAGCAAGGCAGACATGGCTCCTGTGTTCACGGAACTTAAGTTGTTGGACTATAAATAGGTTCTGTCTCAGAGTATTATGAGTGCTTTTTATTTTTTGTACTCCTCTGTACTTTCAAAATTTCCTTATTCCTGAAAACAAGATTTCAGAGGAAAAGATAAATAAGCCTTGTATTTAAAAAGTGACACTAGAATAAGTAAAATCTATCTAAAAAGTACCTCAGTGTCCCGAAGTCTATACTCTTGTTCCCAGCCTGTTTCCTTGCTTTGACCTGTCATCATGAATGTTTTTCCTCTCATTTAACTGCTCAGATTTGGTTTCTCTTTTTTGCATTGCAAGAAATTGATCTATGGTTATATGTTTCCTGTCTCAAGACTTTGTGTGTTCTGCTGGGCTTTCCCAGCTTTCCAATGGCTGATTCAATGACTATTTTGTAAAATCCATTTTTCTTTGTCAGTTTAGTCATTATTTTGGCCACATTCTTAAAATGGCCCATATAGAGCACCCCAAAATAACAACCAGGAGCACCTAATGTTCTTTTACAATATGATACTCTTGAATATGATACTCTTGAATTTTAGGATGGTTTCAGTTGCCTCTCTCTACTGAGGGAAAAGTGAGTGAAGAGAAGGACAATGTGTTGATGAATTCTGTATTGAGTCTCATCTCTTAATACTGTGTGATTCCTGTGTGCTAGGCATAGTAAGTAAACCACATACATTATTTTAATTAAAACTTAGAGCTATTTTATGGAGTTTCCCACAGATATCATAATAAATATTGGTTTTCTACAGCTACTGTGACAAATTACCATCAACTGGGTGGCTTAACACAGTAAAATGTATTCTCTCATAGTTTAGATTTGTTCCTTCTGTGGCTGGGAAGGAGAAGCTGTTCCATGCTCTCTGCTCTTTTCTGGTGGTGTCTGATGATCCTTGGCTTTCCTTGGTTTATGGCTATACACTGTCTATTTCATATTTCTGTGTTTGTGTTGTATCTGAATCTCTTCTTATCAAGATGCCAGTCATATGGAATTAAGAATCCCTCTATTCCAGTATGGTTGCATCTTAAGTAATGGAATCCACAATGACCCTACTTCCAAATAAAGTCACGTTATTAGGTTCTGGATGGAAAATGAGTCTTCAGGGCACATTGCTCAACCCAGTGTATATCATTATTATTCCCCCAATACCAAGAAAGCCTAAGTACCTTGCATAAGATTACATATTTCATGGGGCGTTATAACTCAAAACTAATTCTGCCTGTTGGCAAGTTCATTTTCTTAATCACTCTTATAGTTCCTCTTATCTTTGTTTATATAAAATCCTCATTTTAAATTTAACTAGGCCATGGCTAGGACAGAGCCACAGAATCTTCCCCTTCCATTTCAAATAGAATTAGGTTTTATGTGTAAATATTTCTTCTTTTGTTCCTGGAAACTCAGTTTCATGTGTCAGTTCTGGGAGCAATTGGGCATACTGAAGACCAATAAGACGGACCCACTAGGAACCACCTTTCTGATGATCATGACAAGGATAGATATTAACAGTGCTTTCGGTGCTTTTTCCAAGGTTAGAGAAGAGTAGTATTATTTGAGTCAGAGCTGAGGCTTAGTTAGATCATACTGAGGCAGTGAGGGTTGAAGGAACCATTAAAATTTGTAGTCCTGGAGTGCTGAGCCAAAACGGATCTGGCCACAAAGTTGATTTGCTAGTGTTTCTCTGAGCTACACTTCCTGGTGCCCTTCAGCGTTCTCAAAAATTGAATTCATATTAGTAACAAAACTTAGGAAAGGAAGGATAGGCTAAGGTGCTTTTGCTGTGTAGTTTGTGTTGAAGGGATGCATAGATAGTCACAGAGATTAAGTGGCTTATCTCATATTAAATGAAGACGGTTGGATTCTGGAAGCCAGTCTCTTAATTACCACCCTGCAGTTCCCTTCAGGAAAGATAATATTGGCTGTAAATAATATTTATATAGCTCTTTATTGAGAAAGAGAACTAAGATTTCTTAACCACTTTAAATATTGAGGCATTCTGTCAGGTATTTAGTATATGATCTCATTTAGTTCTTACCACATCTTCCTTTGTTCCTCAAAATAATGCTGCCAAGAGATAATATTATTATTTTTATACTCCAGGGAGGTAGTATTGTGATAGAGAAGTGAAGGCCTTTTCCAAAGCTATTTGGCTAGGAAATTCTTTCATGAGAGGGTCATGTCTAGGGGTTTGGTTGATTGTTTACTTTTTGTTTGTTTGTTTGTTTAGGAAACCCCATCCCAGAACAGTATATTAATAGGTACATTAGCATAGGTGCCATTATGTAATTATCTTAATTTTAGCTCATGTTAATAACTGAGTTTATGGTCATCCAGTAGCCACATGCTCTCTACATTTTCTAGCTTCTCTTTATGTGAATCTGGGGCATGTGACCAGTTGTAGCCAATAGATACAGAGTGGAAGATGGTGTTTTTATATCTCTTCCACCTCTCTCTTTTCTTCCTATGGCCATCTTTAAGGTTGAGAGATTCAGTGGCATGATTATAAGATGGCAGCTGCTCAGCTCTCTCAGTCATTGCGTGGAGAATAGCCTCACAAGAGGGCAATGTAAACCATATGTAAAAGGTAAAAATAAACTTTTATCATATTACACCCCTGAAGTTTGGGGGGTTGTTTATGACTGCAGCATAGCTTGTCCTGTTCTTACTAGCACACATATCTTTTGTTTATTTTTTTCAATACCCCATTCCTCCCAAGGCATTTTCGTTCTGCTTTATATATCGCTGCCTAGAAATAGAATGGTATGCCTTTGTGGATAGAAGGTCTTTGTTCACAAATATCGTCAAGAACATCTTTCAATTAACTCATGGTCAGTGCACAATGAGCATTTCATTAATTTTAGGTGTAACGCCATTGACAGAAGTCCAGAATTCTACTACTGAGTGCTTTCTTATAAATTACTATATGCATTGTGCTATTGTAGTCTATTTGATTAAAGTTTTATAAGGAGCATGCTCTCTGTGAGGAAAGCTTTTTCTCTACTTTGTCATTACTGGTACTCTGTCCAAGCTATAGAAGACAATTATTTATATGGACTCATAATAATGGATTTTTACAACTAGAAAAAAATGATAATTTGAACCAAATTATTAGGCAACCTAAAAGGTGATGCTTTTGTTTTTATTGACTTCAATTTTACAGGAAAAAAAAATTTAAATAGTGCAGTGCAAACCTATGAGGAGGATTTTTCTTTCACTTTTTGCCAGCAGAGAAGTAATAGAGCCAGCAGTTCCGAGGAAAAAAAGTAAGATATTCATTGAGGCTGCCTTCAGTTGCTTGGGCACACAGACCATCTGGCAATGAGAAGAGATGGGGGCTCAACATGGCCTTTGTAAATAAAGTGATTGCCACTGGGAGGAATAATTCCCCCTTTAATTGTGTACCTATTTGAGAAGAGAGAGCAAATAAAGGGTCTCCCTTCTCAGATGAAAATGATGAATGACCTTGAAGACTCAGCACTAGTCATCCTTGGAGAGCTGGATTCTCATCAACTCTGCTCATTATGAGTCCAGTCTGAGTGTACACAAAGCGCCTATTGACTTCCGTGGGACCAAGGCACAATCAGTTCTGAGGGAGGTGATGTTTTTAAATCGTGCTTCCTATCTTACTGAAAGACTAGTAAATGAAGGCAGAAAACATGGACAACTCAATTATGAGCCTGCAAATGAGAGAAAGCATGCGATGTGGGTTTCACATTAGTATCAACAATTAACAGCAACCACTACTTTCAAATGGGAGCTTGTGGTACTCAGCGTCACTCAGTAATTGATACTATGAGGAGGAGAGAGAAATGAAAAGGATCTTCTCAGAAACAGATATTTACTTTACAGTTCCTCTGAGAGTAACCCATGTGAAAAAGAGATGCTGGAGTTCATGGAGCCCAGAATTTATCAATTGCTATGACTAGATGGTCATAATTTGATGACTTTATTATTTTTGTTTTTTTAATA
Source organism: Graphiurus murinus (assembly GCA_004027655.1). NCBI lineage: Eukaryota > Metazoa > Chordata > Mammalia > Rodentia > Gliridae > Graphiurus > Graphiurus murinus. The sequence continues at coordinate 6,221 of PVLC010015750.1, forward strand.
CAATTTTAGTGTCAGATCAAGTACATGAAAACAAAAACATAGATCTAAGAAAATATAATTAGCACTCTTATGTTTGGTTAACTTATTTCAGGTAATTATGATGATATGGTTTTGTCTTGGATATTGTTCCTGACTACAGAGATCAGCCAACATTTTCCATAAAGGACCAGACAGTAAATAGCTAGTGTTTGCCAGCCACATATTATTTATTTACCTATTTATTGGTATTGGAAGTTGCACTCAGGGGCATTCTGCCTCTGAGCTATACCCCCAGTATAAAAATAAATATTAATTTTTATTTTGAAACAGGGTCTTGTTAAGTTGCTGTGAATTTTGCCAACTTGCCGAGGCTGGCCTTGAACTTGCAATCCTCCTGTCTCAGTCTTCCATCTACTGGAATTACAGGCATGTGCCAGAATGCCTGGCATTATTCTTTATCTCTTTGTTTGTGTTTAAAGCCTTTAACTACTGAAAAATTCTTACCAAAAAATGACATACAATGCTTAGGATGGATTTGACTTCTATGAAGTAGAAGCCCTAGACTGGGGCTCCTTTTCATAGTTTTCATGGAACATGGGGATTGTAACCTGGTGACCTTAAACATTCTAGAGTTTTTCTTTTTGTTTCATTTTAGTTATGGATAGATTTTAATACCATATATACTTCCAAAAATATGTGTAACAAAAAAGTACATGTTTCAGAACCATGCTGATCCACTTTACTGAGAAGGTATGTTGGAGACAACGAGAATAAAGGTATTTCTACATGAGTGATTATTATTTTTTGTCAGCTAAATCACTTGAAACGTTAAGGAGTAAAGAGCTTGCAGTATGCAATATCCAAACATTAACAGGCTAGGATTTGCTGAAGCTATTTTATGACCAGAATGTGCCTTAAGTCATTTACTAGGGTATTTTAAAATTAAATTTAAAATCAGCCTAAGCAGAGTCTAAAAAATCATATTTAAAATATATATTGACCACTAGTAACTATATAGAACCACTTATCACAGTGCATTCAGAGTTTTTAATAAGAGAATTTTTATGACATGTATTTTATTAATCTGATTGCCATACCAGGTACATTGTAAGTGATCAAAGAACAAGTCTTGGATAGTTTCTCACTGTGTGTCAGTTAAGTACATAAAAACCTGCTTTCTAGCAGGTTTCCCTTTTCTTTTGGTTTTTTATCTCTAGCATCTTTCCTCACCTACGCCCCATGACAGAATCTTTATAGGAGTGGCATGCACCTTCTAGCACACTGCAGGTTTTTCATAACAGTTAAACAACAACTCTAATTACTATACATAATTGAAGAGTAATTTTCCACAGTACAGGTGCAGTTACCTGAAATCTATTCTTCTAAACAGTACTTAAACACTCCTTTCCCCATGTTAATTTTAAAAAGGAAAGCTGGTATCATTCAATAACCTCTTTTTTCCCCCTATTTAGAAGGAGAGTTATTCTTTATTTTCTTCAGAACAAGGTATATTCTCCTATCAGTTTAATCCTGTCAGAGAAAGTTGATTTCATTGAGAAGGGCACTGGCTTTGTCCAGTTGCTTGGACTGACTAATATTTAGTTCAACAATAATTACTTTTACTTATTTTTTTCTGGATAGCAATCACTAATGCTCTTCACTAAGGATCAATGAACCATGATATTACAAAGAAATCAGCTCTGCAAATGCAAATCATTCTTATTTTTGTACTCTTTGCAGAGTTGAGTAAACAGAATGCGGGGACGGTGTTTGGGAAAGAACATTGAAAGGTATCTTTCACAAAGAAAAGCTCTCTTGATTTTTTAAAAGTCTGATGTAGACAAAATAGTATTTTCTTAGGTATAATAAATACATAAGCACCAAATTGTATCATCTTACCCAATTGTTTAGTTCTATGCATACATCTTAAAACATTATTTATCAGTAAATTTATTCTGCTTTTAGTTCAGCAATTAGTAATGTAGCCTTTAGTTTCATGTAATACTTAGTCTGTTAATGGAACATTAATGAATAGAAGGAAGAATAAAATAGAAGTGCTGTCTTATAGTTTCAAAATGGCCAGAAATGACAGCATTATGAACAGATGCTTCCTCATTCTCTAAGAAAGAGATACCTTCATCCTAAGGTATCTCATCTCTTCGTGGCTGGGACTTAGAAAATTAAATCCTGCTATGGAATTTAGTGACACTCCCGCTTCATTGGCTCATGTTAACATCAACACACCACTTTGTATTAAAGTTGTTCTTTCTTAAAGAGGTTTAATCTGTTTTCTAGCATAGCCTGAAAGCCTGGTGAGTTTTGTAAACAAATTGGAATTGGCCAGAGAAAGGTTGGCATATTATACTTCAACATGTTACACAGTACTTCCTCAATAGCAAGAAACTCAACACCCTAAGCAAGGGTTCTTGAATTTGTTCAAGTGCACTCATGCGTGTGCATGTGTGTGTGCACGCGTGCATGTGTGTGTGCACACGTGCACGTGCGCGCGCACACACACACACACACACACACACACACACACATGCACTCACAGTAATAAAAATCTTGCAGGACTTTGCAGAGCAGATTCTACGCCTGGGTTTGCTGATTAATTTGCGTAATTCTTTTGCAAGTGTTACACAGTAGGCTTCTTGAGTATACATTAATACAGTAGACTTAAAGTCACATATGCACAACAAAACAAATCATAAATAATGAGATACTAAAAACCAACTGTCACTGAGGTAGCAATTATTGGTGTCTCTTTTTTGCTTCAATGGCTTTTTCCTTTTACCCCGAGACATGCAAACAGAACAAACAATTAGCGAAATAATTGATGATCAGTACCTTCAAAGCTTGTGGTGACCTGGTTTATGCTTTATAAGTTTAATAATGAGAACACCTCTTATTACTGATTAGTGTGCTGCCTGGTGCTCTCTGATGGTGCTCGGGAGATACATCTATCTGAGACAAAAGGTTTTTATCTGCCCTTTAAAGTTAGTTGGTCCCTAATGAACTGAGCTTTTGTCCCTTGCTGTTTTTAGATTCCAATTAAACTTGTTTATAGAATAGACAAATAATTAAAGATGTACTGTTTTCCACGACTTAATATTGTCTTGCAATAGGGTTGTGTTGCAGTTGGTGGCAATTAACATATATAGTTATGTTTTTAATCATTTATGTATTAAAACACATGCGAAATGTGCCCATGTTTTCTTAGTCTTCTCTGTGCTTGTCAACCCATTCTCTTAACTTGCACCGGGTATGCTAATTACCCTCTGTCAAGCTGGGATAATTCATCTTTCCAAGAAAAAAAATTAGTTTTCATTTTATGCTTGAGAAAAGAAAAGAATGGCAGTTTATTCTAGTGCTTTCAGAACCAGAAACGAATGCTTTAAGGTTATGACAAACTGATTTTATGTTGTGCACAGCGAGAAGTTTTAAACAGATAAATAACATGTCATGTTAGAAATCTTAGGTTAAAGTATATTTTCTTATCTCTTTTGTTGAATTTTCTGTCAGCTTGCAATCTACAATAGGTTCTCATGTAAAATATCTGTATAAAATATTTCTTGATCACAAAAACACAGAGAATGAAATAAAGAAAACTTTGGGTAGTCATGCCATCCCTGAACAAATTCAAAATTCTCATAATCCCCAGAGACTTGGGAACTATTAGTTCTCTCATAATCTGTAGAGAAATACTAAGCATAATAGCCCTAGGGTCCCATTTTTACAGTTTTTAAACAAAGATCTTAAATATGGTCATGCTTTATCAATGAGATGACAAGTTGCACACTTATCAGTGATTGCCTTTAGGATTTTCAGGAAATTTTTGACATTAGCTATCACTCTCCCTTTTTATTTGAATAAATTTATTTAAATTTTTTATTAGTGCATTGTAACCATTCATCATCATAAAATTCAGAGTGATAGGAATATACATGCACACCACATTTAGTGAGCTTCCCCTAGGCTCCCACCCCATAATTTTGTTTTTCTCTATGGCTGAGTATAATTCCATTGTGTGTATATCCCACAATTTCAAAATCAGTTCATTTGTAGATGGACACCTGACCTGGTTCCATAATTTGTCTATTGTGACTTGTGATGCTATAAACATAGATATGCATGTATCACTATAATATTCTGGCTTTAATCCCTTTGAGAAGATACCCACTTTCACATCCCAAATACTCTTCCTTTCACATGATAGGCCCTCAGAAAATAACTATAATGGATTAAATTCTCCTCCTTCCATGGGGTTTATCTGGATTTGAGTTGAATATTATATAACAGGCCCCAGAATTCTAATGGCCTTATATGAACAGGTTAAAACACCTAGGAGGTATAATTTTCAGGATTTGTGTCTTGCCTGATGGAAGGATGAAAAAATTCTAATTGTGTTGCAACTGGAAAACATAATAATCTCAGACATTTTATATAAGGTATATTTGGGATGGCTAGCAACTCTTCAGATATTAAAACTTACTACTCCACTATGTAATGTAAATCTTAGATGATCTATAATTTTAAAAATGTATATTTCCAGCTGTGTTTTGGATCTTTGAGGTTTATACCAAGTGGGAATTTTTTCCTTGTGCCAGAGAAAGTGCCAGATAACCAAATCCTACATGATTGAGACTTTGTAGTAGATAATGTATAAATAGTCGGAGTGAGTGTGTAGAACCCACAATCCAGTTGTTGTATTCATCTTCTCTTGCCATTACTTTAGTAAGCATGCTGGTGGATGACCACAACACATGAATTATTTGCTGGTGACCTTATACATTTCTACTACTACAGATGAGTTACATACTTATCTATATATTCTGTTTTTATTTGTTATTTTAACCACATAAAATTACTTGTAATTTTAAGTACATTTTACATCAATTTAATAGGAAGGCAAAAAAATTTATGATTTTGTGACAACTAAATTGAATGCTTTGGAAAAACATGTTTCCCCAAAACACATATAGATGCCCCACTCAGATTTTCGTGTTTCTATAAGTTGAAGAAACCCAAACTAGAACTCATAGAAAATGTAGTGTGGATGTGATTTATGCAAGAAATATGAAGGTAAATGCCAGTCAGCAGATAGACCCACGTTCCATGAAAAGGCCCACACAGAAATGAAAAATATTTCATTCCACCTCAAAATATTGACTATGTAATATACAGTCGTATATGTTAAGTTAAAACAAAAAATGGTTAGGTAGTATATATATTCCACTGATTTTATTTTTGAGGAGGTAACTGGACAACTATTATTCCCATTTGCTTCTGGTATTAGAGTAGATAGCACAGCAAGTAAGTGGAATTTCCTCATAACCCAGTAGTTTAGATAATTGATTAACTAAATGCCTTTGAATGGGAGCCCAGACTCAGACTTATATTTTTTCATTTTTCTTTTTGGGGATGTTAGATTGAAATAATTGTAGGTCATGGAAAAATATCACTGTCCCAAAGTAAACCATGGTAAGAAATGAAATTACGGATAAACCTAGCAACTTACTCAGGATAAGATCCTTTATATAATGAATGTCTAAGTAATATCACACTAGTTTACTCCTTAAGACATGAATCCTGTGTACATTTATGTCTGGAAACAGTTTCTTCAAACACTAACTGTTCTTATTTGGATAGTAGGCTCTCTAGATTTTGGCAGCAAATCTCCAGGATTTCTCCCATTTATATGCATATCTAGTACAGAGTGTGTAAGTGAGAACTAGACCCTGGATAACCAACACATTAGCATGTGTGAAAATAACTCAATTAACGCAGGTAGAATGTGAGAATGTCCATTAATTCCTCAGGAAACAATGGCTCGCGGTGCTAGGACCAATACAGGGTCTTGCAGCTGGTATCAAACCAACTGTGTGTGCAGGAACACAATGCAGCATCTGGAGGGCAAGCAGAATGCAATAGCAACCCGGAGACGCAAGCCAGATTTGATCCGTGGGACCAACACTTGACCACACGAGAGTCTCAGCTTCCTGGGATGTGTTCCAAAATCCATCCATCTCATCCAGTGTGACAGTCAAAAAAGTCACACTTCACATCTTTGCATCAAGTCATCTCTCTGACTGTCACACAACTTGGCCTGCCTGACAGAATAAATTTATGGCATCTTCCAATGGCTTCCTCACCTTTTTTTAAATACATAACCTTTTCTTCCCCTTGAGTAGAAAAACATGCATAATAGACAAACTGAGCGACACATTGCAGTTTTCTGTGGAAAAAGGAAGAGTTCAAGGATTTTAATAATTTCATTTATTTTTGAATGGCTTTTCCTCTCAGTTATAGAGGGATCAAGCAGTAAAATCACATGACTGTTATGTGTGATGGTTAAGAGAAAGGGCACTTGAGATCAACTTTCTGAATATAAATAGCATTGTCTGTAACCAGCTGGGTGTCCTTGGGCAAGACACTCATCATTCCTGGGCTTAGTTTTATATCTTTTTTAAAAAACTTTTTCTGGGTAGTGAATATAGTTTAACTCTTGGGCACTTTTTGTTTCATTTTTTACAACTTTAATAATATTTTATTTAACCTAATATATTAAACATATTATCATTTCAACATGTAATCACCATACAGAACAGTTGATGAGTTTTTTCATTTTTTTATATTTTTTATTTATATTTTTTGTATTTTATATTTTTATGTTTTATATACTAAATGTTCAAAATGTGATGCATGTCTTACCAAGCATAACACATCTCAATAGAGACACTAAGTTTTAATTGGAAACACTTCTTTAATTGGTGTCTAATTGTATGTTTTTATGGGATATGGCATGGTATTTAAATATATGTATATAATGCACAATGATCAGGTCAGGGTAATTGGCATCTATCACATCAAACATTTATCATTTGTGATGGGAAGACTCAAAATACTGTGAACTAGTTACTTTGAAATATACATTTAATTTTTGTCAGCAAGGTTATCTTTCTGTGCTATGGAACATTATAAATTATTTCTCCGATCCAATTGTACCCTATATGTGCGAACATCCTTTTTGCATTTCTACCTGCCCCATACTCTGTTCAGACTCTGGTATCCACTATTTTACTCTCCTTCTGTGAGATCAGCTTTTTAGCCTCCACATAATGTGAGAACATGTGGTATTTGTCTTTCTGTTCTTGACTTATTGGTTTAACGTAACATCCTCTAGTTACATCCATGTTACCACAAATGGCATTCTTTTTGAGGTTTAATAGTATTCTGTTTTAATATATGTATATATTAAAAATATGAGATATATGCAAATATATGTAAATAGCATTCCATGCTATATATGTGTGTGATATCTATATGCTACTTTATTTTTATTCATTTATCTATAGATGGACACAGGTTGATTTCATGTTTTGTTTATTTTGTGAATAATGCTGACTAATAGTCAGGAAAACGCAGATATTTCTTCAACATACTGATTTCACTTTCTTTGAATACATATCCAGCAATGGGGCTGCTAGATCATAGGGTAGTTTAATTTCTGTGTATTAAGGAAACTCCATACTGTTTTTCATAATGGTTGTGCTAATTTATATTTCCACCAACAGTGTGTGAGAGCTCTTTTCTCCACATCTTCACCAGTGTTTGTTATTTTTCGTCTTATTACAATTGGGAGATAATAATATCTATCTCACTAGGATATCATGAGGCTTTGATGCATGTAGAATATTTAGCATATTGTCTCACATATAATATGTGGAAAATAAATGTTAAGAATATATTATTTTTAAGCCTTAGCTGTAAGTTAAGGCCATGTCAAAATCATGAGAGTTGGAACAGAATGAGGGACCTATGGCAGAGGGACTGAAAGGTCCCTTGCTTATGGGCAAGGATAAAAATAAAACCTATGATGGGTACTGCCAAGTTTGTGAGGGTAGGAGACTGTTATATAGTGCGCACTTAAAAAAAAAAGTGTGCACTTCTTGGAGTTCCCTTAATAAATGTCTATCTGCTATCAGGAATTGATGGCAGTAGATGGCAGTTGGTTGAAGATTTGGGTACTCAGGATCCTGGTCATTTTCCCATTTGTTGTAACTAACAGTAATATGATAATAAAAATAACAATACAGGCATAGTAAGTAACTGTGCCTATAGCCTTTATTACCATGCCAGACACTATTTTAATCACTTTTATATACTGAGTCATTTATTTCATTCAACTATACTACAAGATTTAATATCCATTTAATAGGAGAGGAAACTGAGGCACAGTGATTGAACAAGTGGAAGAACTGGAATTTAAAGCCAGGAAATCTAGCTCTGGAGTCTGAGCCATAGGCTATGATATTATGGATACACAATTTTTTCATTATAATCTGTAAAATATTATACTGTGGCTTTCAATTCATCCACATATTTTATTACCCAAAATAAGTAAGAATTCTGAGGACTACTGGAAATCATAAATAATCAATTCATTAGAACTTAGAATAGTAAAATAATTCACTGATACTAGAAGGGCCTTAGAGCTTTCATAATTACAATTCTATCAGTTCTTCTAGGGACAAATTACTGAGAGGCATTCTCCATTACAGATGAACTTCTGTTTAGTGAATTATAATATTGTTACTATTAAAACACCAAATCATATCCTGGTAGAGTAATCTGAGTTCAATCTAGGCAACTGAAGCCATCAAAGTATTTGAGTTATAAATTAGAAATTCCTCTATATGGAATTGAAGGAATATACAATTTTTAGAAATTCTGAGGGAATGAAGGCAGGAGGCCTTTTGGGAAGTATTTCAGGAAATCAAAGTATCATTATCCTCAAGGTTCTCAGGGAAGCTGCACCGGATAAACTGAACTGCATAGAGCACATAGTGGGTAATTCTTTGTAGAAATCCTCAGAGGGCAAAGGCAGGCCACACCTCAGATAATCTAAGCTTCCTACCTGCAGTTGGTCACTGGGGAATGGGCTTGTCTATGGGAGTGCCTCTGATAGGACAGGGGCAAGGATGCAGAGATGGATGTAGAGGGGAAAGACAGCACTGCCACCCTCTACAGAGGACCTGCGCCACACTGAGACACATTCAGTCATTTCCCTACTGCTGGACAAGACTTTGTCAACCATTCCAGGCCAGTTATTTTCAAATTTTATCATAAGGGAGTCTAGCCTGCCTGCCCACTCTTCCTCTCTTCCCTCCCCTCCTTTCCTCGTGCCCCTCTCCTTCCTTCCTTTCTTCCTTCTTTACTTCCTTCTTTCCTTCCTTCCTTCCTTCCTTCCTTCCTTCCTTCCTTCCTTTCTTACTTCCTTCCTTCCTCTTGTGTGTGACACTGAGGACTGAGCCTAGGGGCATTCTACCTCTGAGCTACATGCCCAGTCCTGTTTTTATTTATTTATTTTTTTTAAATTTTGAAAAAGGGTCTAAGTTGCTGAGGGCCTCACTAAATTACCTAGGTTTCACACAAATCTCTGATTCTCAGTCTCCCAAGTACTAGGATTGCAGGTGTGTGTTACCACATCTGGCTGGGAGTCTATTTTTTAATATGATGATGACATGGCATAATATAAAATATTTATTTATTAATCTAACAGATATTTCCTGGCCAATTTCTTTATTCGGAATACTGTATAAGGGACTCCTTCATTAGTAAGGTCCAAGCCTTGCACAATGTATTCAATTAAGGTTTTTATATAAATAATTTAATTGAATATCATAAAGATATTAAGGTATTTTCTGCCTTATAGTGGAGACTGTAATCATTATGTGTCACATGAGTAGGATAGATAAATGATGGGGATATTCAGAAGAGTAATTGGCCATTTTTTAACTTTTGTGGTGAAGGAAGAACTTGTTAAACACATAGGACTTGAGTAAGAATATGACCTGGTCACTACCTAAGTGATTTATTTATATCAGAAGCTAAACCTAGACATCTATGAGGTATATACTGTCAATATTCCTGTTGGTACATTGGTGGGAGCCATGTCAGAGAGATGTTATCATGTACCTACCTTAATATCACTGTGTTAGTCAGATTCTCATCACTATGACAAAAATAACTGAGAAAATAAACTTGGCTGGAATGTTTTACTTTGACTCATGGTTTCAGATCATGGTTGACTGGCTTCATTGTTTCTGGGCCTGTTGTGAAGCAGAACATCATGGTAGAAGTGTGTGATAGAGGGAAGTGGCTCGGATAAGGCAATCAGGCAAGAGAGAGAGGGAGGGAGGGAGGGAGGGAGAGAGAGAGAAAGAGAGAGAGAGAGGAGATAGAGCCCCCAAGGTCACACTCCCAGGACCCACTCCCTTCAACTAGGTCTCACCTACTGTAGTTTCTACCACCTCCCAAAAGTCCATTCAGCTATAACTTCATCAATGGATTAGTCTGTTGAGGTTAGAGCCTTCATGATCCAGTCACTTCCCCAAAGCTCCATCTCTAGACAATGCTGTCCTGGGGACCAAGTCTTCAACACATGAGCCTTTAGGGACATATTGGATCTAAACCGTAACAGTCAAATAGACAGACTTCAAATCCAGATTAGGGTGATGCAAATGCATTCTTTAACCTCATCACACTTAGTAGCAACTGTGTTTTAGGATCTAAATATTAACAAAGGTAAACAGAGTTCCCAAATGTAAGTTTAAGTTTCACTAAAGATACACAGGTGACCCATTTTATATAGAAAGTAAGATGTAAGCATATATTAAAATATGTATACTTAATACAAACATATCTAATATCAATGTAGACCCATTAGTACAATTATAAATTGTACTAACTGAAAAGCTTTTGGCATTCAACTCTTAATCTCTTGGCTGCATTACAGTCAGTGGTCCAGTAGGGAAATAACTTTTATTCATTCATTTATGAGACAATCTGGTTTTGTGATTAAGAGTGTAGACTTGAGATATCCTGTCCTGACTTGAATCCTGCTCCTGTCTTTTACTAGGTTCTTAAGGCTCAGTGTTTTCATCTGAAAAGTAGAAATAAGAATACTTACTATATTCTATTTTGCCACATAATGAATTACCACAGAACTGTGGTTTGAGAATCCTAGTATAGATTTTCTGGTTACATCTACTTCCAGGTCTATCATGAAGCTGCACTCAAAGTGTCATCAAGGACTATGATGTCTCTGAAGCTTTTACTGGGCAAGGATCTGCTTCTAAACTTACATGGTTCTGAACACATTCAGTTCTTGACCTATTGGACTGAGGGCCTCAGGTCCTCCCCAGCTGTTGGCCAGAAGCCTCTCTCAGTTCTCTGCAATGTGGGCCTCTCCATAATATAGCTCATGGTATGGCAGCTGGCTTCCCTCAAGCAAATAAGAGAGAGTTTAAAATGGAAGCCACAGTCTCTGTAACCTGACCACAGAAGTGACATCTTCCTGCATCTTGTATTTGGACCAAGTCAGCTCATACTTAAAAACTGGTGATTACATACAGAAGTGAAGTGTAGGGCATAGAGATCACTGTGAGCTGTTCTAGAGGCTATGAACCACACCTACTTCAAAGGTTGTTGTTTGGGTTAGGTTAACATATATAAAAGATCTTAGAATAATACCTAGAACATAAGAAGTTATATGTAAGTATTAGCTATAAATATTATTATATTCAGCTCACTGTAATGCTTAATAAATAGACTCAATTTCTGCTTTCTAGAAAATGATTGTCTAAGTCCATATTGTCTAAGTCCATATCAGAAAGCGAAAGTTACCATAATGGAGGCAAAAATTAAAAGTCTTGAATATTCAGAGGATGGAATGATTGCAAAGAGCTATGAAAGATCAGAAGAGGCTTGATTAATGATGTGGTATTTGAGCTGAGGCTCTGAACATGGCTACAGGTTTGACTGGTCAGGTTTGGGGGAGCCTGAAGGTGAAGGTTGGACAGGGAGCCGTCATTGAAGGCACAAAGCAATGCAGGTTGTCTAAGGTAGTAGAGTATTAGTCAGGAAACCTTGGGTAATCCAGGTCAACCAGAGCACCCAAAATGCAGCACGTAACTGGAAAATAAGGATTAAAGGAAAAACTGACACCTGGTGTTGAGAATATTGAAGTCTGGTGTATTGGGGCTTAATTCAGGCAGTAGTGAAAATTAGAAGCAGGGTGTCACACACATGAAGCTGAACTTCAGAGAAGTTTGTTTTGGTATGTGAAATAAGGATGGATTGAGACCTAGAAATGCTGGAGGTGATGAGGGGTCAAGCTCTCTCTAAGTTATAGCAGAGTCAATAAGGAAGGAGTAAATTTGAGAAAGGAACAACCTTGGTTAACATCTCCAATTAAAGTTTTGACATGTCCAAATAAGGTTCAACTGACTTTGAAGGCTTACTGACTTTGAAGATAGACCAAGGGGCAAATCCTGGCTCTAACAACTGTTAGCTGTGTCGCCTTTGACAAACTCTTGTAAACCATTTCAACCGTAACTTTTCTGTGTCAATAAAATTAAATGAGCTAATATGTGTGTAAATATGTGTAAAGGGTCCAGCATGGTGAATAGCATTCTTACTCTAAAAGGATTACTATTTATAAATAGAACTTTAAGTAGAATTCTAGATCATTATTTTTTCTTTAATAATTTCTATTTTTATTTATTTTTTCTTGAACAAATGAAGTTTTTAATATTTTTATTTTTTAATACTTGATCATCATTTAATACTCAGTCTCATTTGTAATGAGTTTAACTTAAAATGTATACATTTTCCAACTTACCCTGGTTCAATTTAATGATTTTTCAGCCTTTACAATGATGTGAAATCGATATGCATTCAGTAGAAACCATAGCTCAAATTTTGATCTTTCCCCAGGCTACTGGTATGCAGTACAGTACTTTCCGGCAAAGCTGGGCAGCAGCCCTGAGCTACAGCTCCAGTCAACCACACTGTTCAGAGTAGACAACCAATACTCTACAGTGTGCTGTGTTGCTAAGCTCCAGAGTTTGGTAGTTAGATGTTTTAAAAGCATTTAGATTTATGATATTGTCCTAAGCTTGCCCCATCATAAATTGAAGAGGATCTGTATAAATAAAATAGAAAAAAATAGTTAAATCTCATTTATTTATTAACTTATGCTCAGCACTGTTGAACACTATACAAGCATCTTCTCATTTAGTCTTGTCATCAACTCTATGAAGTATGTGTTTTTATCCTCTGTATTTTACAGTTCAGAAAAACTGAAGCTCAGAGAAATTAACTTTCTTAAGGCTGAACAGCTAGTAAGGGACACAGCCTATGTTTGAACTGGTTTTTGCTGATTTCAAAGGCTTCACTCTAGTTGTTGAACTAACTGCCTTCGTAAAATATGGGTACATGTGAATGTTTCTCTTTCCATATATATATCTCACCTGGTATACCATTTGTATGACAAAAGTTGCTAAATCAATGCACGCTTGTTGATGAAGACCCATCATTCATGCTCCAGTGGAGATGATGTGGCTGCCATTTTCCTGGCTTCTGACTCGCCTGGCACTTCACCTTCTGAGTGATAAATGTGGTTTTACTCCTTACTATTTTGGCACTGCTCAACAGCTTTAGAAATGTTCCCTTCCTGACTTGGAGAGGTGATTTACCAAAATGTCAGTCAGAATTAGTTTGAATGATTTTCACTGCAGTTCCCTAAGGCCTACAGTTACTGGCATGTTGTTTTTGGATGTCATATTTTGATGGGAGATAACATTTTAACTGGAGTGGGAAGGGCATGATTTTGGATGAGTCAAACAGTAAGTCACCAGGGACTATATTCATAACTGTAATACTGTTCTGCTTTTACAGGAGTTGTCTAATCACAGTGATTCCAAGGCATTTAAAAGTTCCAGCACCCTATCTCCTATTTCATCTTGCAAAAATCCTTCTCCTTAAATTATTATATGCTATGGTTTTTATAAAGATACTTAAATTGTAGTTTACTTTGAAAACTTTTTTCAAAATTATACTATAATCAATGAGACAAGACCATTCCAGGAGATGGTAACACCAGGATTTAGAATTCTTGAGGGCATAATTCCAGATCTCATCTCTGTTTATTCATGTGAATCTGAAGTTTCCTTCCTTCATCTCTCCTTCCTCCTCCTTTCCTTTCTTTTCTTTCCCCTCCCTTCTTCCCTTTCTCCTCCTCCTCCTCTTTCTCCTGCTTTTTCTTCTTCAGAAGAGATTATTTCTAGGTATAAAAACAGGATCACAATGTTTGCTCTCTTCTGGGCTCATTGAGAACAGAATATTAAACTCATTTAAAGTTTGTAATCATCTAATTTATGTCTTATCTTTTAGGTACAAGAAAATTTAGATTCAAGGTAGTGAGGTAACTAATCTGAGATGATGTAACTACTTAGTGATGGAATTAGAAGTAGAATTCAGGACTTTTGGTGCCCAAATCAAGCTCCAATTAAATTAACTTAGCAGTTACTTAGTTCTGTAAAGATGTCTTATCTAGGTTTCAATGAAAAGATGAAGTAGGTTAGCTATAATTCTTGAGAATATTTAGATCCTTTGCCCATTTTTTGATTGGGTTATTTCTTAGCTGTGAGTTCTCTGTATATCCTAGATATTAGTTCTCTATCAGAAGAGTAGCTGGCAAAAATTTTCTCCCATTCTGTGGGCTCTCTGTTGAGGTTCTTGATGGTTTCCTTTGCTGCACAAAAGCTCTTCAGTTTAATGCAATCCCATTTATTGACTTTCCTTTGAGTTGTTTGTGCCTTTGAGGTCTTGTTGAGAAAGTTTTTACCTGTGTCTGTTTGTTGCAGTGTTGGGCCTATGCCCTCTTCAAGTAGCTGCAAGGTCTTAGTATCTGCTAATAAAGATAATTATTGCTAATTGGCTAACAACTTCATTTTGACTTTAATAAATTGGTTAAAAGAGATGATTCCACCATTCTCTTTGGAATAAAACAAGATCTATTACAACTTATTTTGGACACTATTTATTAGGCATCTGCCTGTGCCTGATACAGTTTAGGCATTATATAGAGTAATACAAACATATATTCTGATTTTTCTACTTCTGTAGTATGTGTTTTAAAGGGAATGAAAATGACATCAGATAAGTTTAATTAAGTAAATAACATGAAGAAACATGTAATAAAATGGTTAACCGGCAAAGAAGTTAACAAAGAAGGACTAGATCTCTTTAGATCAGTTTTCAGACTTTTGAGTTTCAAAGACTAGGAAGATTCTTCCTTTAAAATTTAAAAGTCAAATACAATGAAATTCTGATTATAAACAAATTTGGAGAATTTTTAATCTAAGGAAAAGAATACTATTTATAAAGTTTAAAATCATAATTTCAGAATAAAGACTGAGCTTTTCTAAGAAAAGCTGTTTTTAGCTGGTGTCTTTATACCAGTAGCGGTGTGTGTGTGTGTGTGTGTGTGTGTGTGTGTGTGTGTGTGTGTGTGTGTGTGTGTCTTATGTTTCTCACTTTGCTGCAGATGTTACACACTCTGTAACAGCAGTGGTCCAATGACTGGTATTTAGGAGGTGTTGGTTTTTGCTATGTGGAACTAGTAGATTTCTGCTTCCTTGAAGGGAAGGAAAGAATGAAGAAAAAGGTAAAATTGCAGAAGTATTTAAAAAATAAAATATAGGCGAGAGACAGGTACTTTTTTAAGTTTAAGTATAGCCTGAGAGAAGTCTCAGAAATGTAATTATGCAATAAAGAAAGCATTTGATAGCTACATCTGGGTGGGGGGATCTATGTAGGGAATGCTATAGAAAAGAAAAAGTTGAGGAAAAACTTTGAGGAATCTAATTATTTAAGATTTGTGGGTTTTTACATTTCTCTTCTAAGTTTTAATCATGGTTAGAGTAACAATGAAGAGCATTAATTCAGGAACAAAAACAACAAAAAGATTAGAATGGTTGTTTTAAATAGGTAACTAATGGTTTTTCCCTTTAAAAATTCTCTACTTGAAATAAATACATACCTGCCAAACTCCAAGGTAAATACCTTTACTATTTTTTAGTAGAGTTTGTGTTTAAAAAATATCTTTTCTGCTAAGAAAATGTCATTTAAAAATCAAGCTAGTAGTGGTGACATATGCCTGTAATCTAAGCAACTCAAGAGGATGAAGCAGGAGGATTATGAATTCAACACCAGCCTGGGCAACTTAGTGGAGATTCTGTCTCAAACTACATGAAGTAAAAAGGATTGGGTATTTAGCTCAGTGGTAAAGCACCTGGGTTTAATCCCTAAAACAACAAAAACAAACAAACAAACAAAAATCCATAATACAGAAAAACAGTAAACTGTAGAAATGAATCTGGGAATATTTCCCTGAGAATAGCAAGGCCATGCTCTGCCAGGAACAGAGATTCTCCCTTTCAGATAGCAGAAGGCATTTCCACAATATCTTCCTTCCAAGGTATGATTGTTGGGGTCTTGGAAAGAGTTTCTTCTTTTCAGGTGGCTGATGGCTCTTGTGACTGGAGGATGGAGTTTTGGAACACTGAGACTGAAGACTGAGTTCCTTCTTGATGAGTGGACATAACTTTAATTTTCAGTGATATCTTGAAACAACTGTGTTACCTGTGAATGGATTCCAGATTAGAATTTGGAAACAATTTTTAACAAATGTTAATGATAGTTACATCCTAGGATAGAGTATAAAAGATCCTCTAGCTGCTTATATAACCTCAGTGCCAGCTCTAATTATTTATTGTATCACTTTCAGGAGCCATTCACAATCTAGATCAATGATGGACTTTCCCTAAATGTATATTAACTCTGTGATTGTGACTTGCGATTGTTTAGTTACTGGGTATGATCTGTTTAATGTATTTTCCATTCAGGTTCCACTAATACATAGCTTCAGTTGTATTCTCACAGTAAATGAATGTGACCAATTAGTCACATTTCTGTTTATGAAATAATAATTACTCATAAAAAATAAATTGCATAGATCTTTGTCAGATAACAGGAGACTCCACGTTCAACAGAATTTTCTCTGGAGTTGTATCTTACAATATTACCTATAAGTAATTAAAGGCACTTGCTTTTCTTTTATTTAGGTAATGAAACTAAGAACTTAAAATTAAACCACAAACTATAGTTCAAGGAATGTAATTTCACTGTTACCTTTATTGTTCTGATAATTGAGATTTTATCATTAATTTGATAATTAATAAATGTTTAAAATAAATAAAATAAAAATGTTTCTTGAGCCTAATATCTTCTTCTAATCAGAAGGTATTCTGTAGCACTATTGATGACTACCCTAAAGAGATTACTGGGAGGGGAAATTGGGGAACATTTGGGAAGATATAAGGTAAACAAAAGGATATGCTTTTCTGTTACAGAAAGCACTTTTAGCTTTATCTCTTTTAAAAATTTGTTTTTGATTTAAAGAGATTTTGTTGATATGTCAAATAGTGTAATAGGTAACAGAGACAGTGAGGTGAGATAGGCCAAGGGTTGAGAGACTGTATGTCAGGTATGAAATATAGCCAATGAATTGCCTTTCTCTCTGCAGCATGATGGGTGAGTTTCCAGACTGTGAGCCATACTTGGTGGGTTTGAAACCTAGCTCTACCTCTTCCTAGCTTTGTGACCTTAAGCAAATGACTCAATGCCTCCAAACTTCTGATTCCTCATATGTGAAATAGAAATAACAATGGTACCCTCTTTTGGGTTGTTACAAGGATTAAATGAGTTAATATATCTAGAACTCTTAGAATGGGACTTGGCACAATAGATATTTGCTATTTTTTTTAGTTAACATAATAATTTTTAATACATGCAATAACCTTTAGTATAATTAGAAAGCATTTTGAAATACATGAATGGGTATAAATGGCTGTTTTCTTCTGAAATAAAAAGTGGAAGGCACTATAGTGCCTAATTTCTAAAGCATTTGAATGTGTTCCCTCCTATCCTCTTTTATATCTAAACTAAAGAGGAATATGTACACTTCACAAAAGTGTCTTTAAAAATAAAAAGTTCTTCAAATGGCATCATTAAATGAACATTTGTTGAACAACTAAAACTAGCTTGATATTTGCTATTTTTATGGAACAGTATTTTCCAAAGGAGAATAAACTCCTCAGAGACTGATAAGTCAAACATTCATGTATATTTTTATCTTAACCTTTTATTCCTATTTTGTTTGTGTGTTCTGACACATATATTTATGGATATGTAGTATATGCATATATTTCATAAATATTGCATATGTATGTATATTGGAGGTGCCTACTTTTTTCCATCATAAAGATTAGGAGACTACTGATCCAGTGTTCTTCTAATTTTCTTTTAAACCAATTAAATGTATTTTTAATTGGTTCTTCTTAGGAAGAATCCTTATGTATATCAAATTATATTCTGTATTGAGGCAAACTCATCAGAATAGGAGCATACAGTTTTAAAAAATAATTATTAACTAATAAATTTACTCAAAGTTTCCGTTTTCTTCTATTAAATAATTTCTTCCGAATGTCTCCCACTAGGGCACAATTATTAAATTTGGGGGAACAGTCAAACAATATATATTGATACTTTCTTGAAGACAAGGACCTATTCTAGATTTCATGTGTAGATTTAGAAAGACCTCATTTGGGTGTTTGTAAGCTACTCTTAACATTTTTTACTTCCCCTTTATTGGGATTTTCCTCTGTGTATTGAAATACTAATTCACTGAATTATCTCCTAAAATCCAAGGGCAGAAATATAAAAGAATCATTAGCAAGGCAAATGTTTTCCTTTGAAAGTTGGGTATCTTAAAAATTTAATCTAAACTGTATGTCCCTTTGCCTAAGTCATTTGATTAAAACTGAAGAATAAACCTATGGCATCAGACTTAGACTGAAAATTAGCAGGAAGCTTTTTGACAACCCCACTGTGGCTACAGCACAAATATATGAAATAATTATTCCCTTCAAAAAGTTCTAGAGAGGCTCACTTCCACAAGATGTCATTATATAAATGATTTTTGGAGGGCCTCAGAGCTCATGATAAAACAACCAAATTGCTTATTAGGAGGCGAACAACAGCTCTGCTGAGGTAAGTGTAATAGGCTTAGAAAAGCACATCTATGGTGCAGTCCACCTACACAAATTCAGCTCCTACAAGAACACAGAAAACACTTTGGAATTCATTAGCATGCAGTATTTACTCAAAAGCTGTAAAAACATTATGTTTGCATAATTTTATCAATTGTCAATAGCTGTGCTTGCCAACATTCATATCTTTATTGAGATGCCAAATTAAGAGCAGGAAGAAAGTTTGTGTCAATATTAATACTGAAGTTACTTGAAAATATGACATTTATTAATAATGCATCTGGCTCAACATTCACAATTGAATTTAAAGGCCAAACACAGTCCTGATGCAGGAAACATTTTCTTTTAGCAAATCATGTTCAACAGCCACCTTATATTTTTTATTTGAAATATGTAAATCATTTTTTTCCATTCCACAAATGGCTACTTCCCAAAAATTCTATTGAAATTTGGAATGGGCTGGATGTAGTTAGAACAAGAGCGGTAATAAGACAAAGATTACAATGCATTAAACATTTTATGGAGAATTGTGTTGGTGCAAAGCATATTAGTTTTAAAAACTCTGTGTTTTGGGAACAGCTGGTGTGGGCTGAACATGAAAACAACTGTTGGAAAACAAATGTTAAGGAATTGCTATAAACAAGACTCCATTTATTTATAGGATGTTTCAATTCTCTTTCTTTTCTATATCACTTCTCTATTACAACTCTGGCCAATACAACCAGAAGGTAAAAAATTCCCAGTGTATAGGTGTGTGTGTGTGTGTGTGTGTGTGTGTGTGTGTGTGTGTGTAGGCGCACACACATACACACACATATTCTTTAGCATGTAAACTCATAGGCAGGAGGATTTTTAAATGCTATTTATTTTCTTCTTCATTTAAGGCTTTAGTATACACAACTATTTTCTAAGAGGTGTGGGCTTATCATTTCTTGATTCTTATTAACATTTTAGGATTCACACAAGCATAGGGATCATTGCAGCCTACTGGGCAAAAGCTACCACATGTAGATTATTCTCAAACTTAACTTTGATCAGTCAAAAAACTTGATGCCTCATATTTGTATGGTTTGTGTTTTAAGTGTTATGCCTATCCTGAGTGTGAAATAGACTGTGAGGCTTTAAAATAATTGATTTACCCATTTCTCCTTTAAAAAAACTTAACTAAGTAATATATATCTAGCCCTTTGAAAAGTATAGTATATTATTATCTATAGTTCACTCAACTATTAAATAACATACCAGAACTTGTTCTTATGTAAATGTAACTTACTGCCTATTGATTACCCTTTTCCTATCTCCCTAATGCTTCCCCCTCACTTACCTTGGCCTCTGGCATCACCATTCTACTCTCTATATCTATGAGATTAACTCTTTTACATTCCACATGAGTAGAATTATGTGGTACTTATCTTTCTGTTCTTGACTTATTACACTTAATGATCTCCACTTACACCCATGTTGTCACAAATGAAAAAATTTTACTCTTTTGACAGCCTAATAGTATTCCATTGTGTATACGTACCACATTTTCTTCATCCATTCACCAGTTAATGGATACATAAGTTGTTTCTATTTCTTTGGCTGTCGTAATAGTGCAGCAATAATCATGGGAGTGCAGATTCAACATACTGATCTCATTTCCTCTGGATGTATACCCAGCAGTAGTATTGCTGGATCATATGGTAGTTCTATTTTTAATTTTAATTTTTGACAAGGGTGCTAAGAACATGCATTATTTTTAATTTTAGTATCAATAATAGATGTGCTAATTTACCCTCAAACGAAAAGTGAGCAAGTGTTCGTTTTCTCTACATCTTCACCAGCACTAGTTATCATTACTCTTTTTGATAGTAACTTCTCTTACTGGGGTGAGGTGGTGTCTCATTGTGGTTTTGATTTGAAATTCTTTGGTGATTACTGATGTTTAGTGTTTTTAATGTACCCATTAGCCATTTACATCTCTTTTTGAGAAATATCTGTTTAGATCTATTGACCATTTTTAAATTAGGTCATTTTCTTGCTATTGAATCTTTAGAGTTCTTTACTTATTTTGGGTATCAATCCCTTGTGATATATATATTTTACAAATATTTTTTTCCCATTACATAGGTTGTTTCTGCAATTGGTTAATTGTTTTCTTTGCTGAACAGAAACTTTTTATTTTAAAGTAATCCTATTTGTGTGCATTTGATTTAGTTTCTTGAAGATATGTCCCAAAAAATCCTTGCCCATTCCCACTATTGATGCCTTCTACCATACCTTTTTAATTTTTTCAAGTTTATCTTTCAGCTCAAGAATTTGTTTCTTAAAAATTGCATGTATCGAGCCAGGCGTGGTGTCGCACACTTGTAATCTCAGCATTTGGGAGGCTGAGACCTGAGGATCCGGGTTCGCGGCCAGCCTCAGCTACCACGTGGGGCACTCCGCAACTTAATGAGACCTGGTTTCAAAATAAAGAATAAAAAGTAGGACTGGGGGTATAGCTCAAAGATAGAATGACCCTGAGTTCAATCCCCAGTACTGAAAAAAAAAATTGCATCTATCTCTGCTAAATTTCTCTGTTGGAGTATTTATTGAAATGCTTCTGGTTTTCTTCAAGCACATTGAGTTTCCTTAAAAGAGTTGTTTTAAAATCTCTACTTGAGAATTCTTTCATACCATCTTTATACTTTCTGACACCTTCTTTTGAGTACTAGGTGAGATCATGGTTTCCTGAAAGCTATTGATATTTGTTGGTGTGTGACATCATCTAGGCATTGATGGATTAGGTATTTATTTCATTCTTCCTAATCTTGGTTTGGTTTGTGCCTGTCTTTCTAGAAATTCTAAGCAGGCTGCTTATTTTCTCTGCACCTGTATCACTTCCACTATTTCAGCACTGGAAGGGCCTGTACAGTGTCTAGAGGAGGACAGGTGTGCCCCAGGACCTACTCAAAGTTTGGGAAAAATTTAGCCTAAACTCAGGTCTGTCCCACCAATGCACAGGTCTAGAGGTCTAGAAGCTCCATATGTTACCTCTGGCCTGAAAATGAAGTCTTCAGATTCTATTAGGTGTTTGATCTCACCCTAGAAAGCCTAGAACTAGACTCTAGGACACACCTCATGTGCTAACTTTTGTATCCTGCTCTAGGCTGGTAGAATACTGGAGGTTGGAGGAGGTGTGGTAAAGCCACAGTTCTAGCAGATATCTCTGGGTATAGCCTGGTAGGGATCATGGAGCTTTTTCCAGCACTGAGGTTCACCATGGCTGTCCTGGTACTGGGTTTCAAGTCTAAGGCCTGGACTTAATTCTCTCTCCTCCAGTGGGAGGCATCTGTCCATGCTGGGCTGTTTGGAGTTGAGGGAGTAGTGATGCATATAACCATTTTCTTCCTGCCTTTTTCAATATGTCCTTTCATTTTACTATACTAAAAGCAAGTGCTATTGTCACTCAATTGATTTTCTTAGCTCTTGTAAAGGCAGTTTGGTACATGAATAGCTGTTCAACTTGGTATGTCTATGGGGGAGATGCTTGCTATAGGATCTTACTGAGTTGTCATCTTGCTCTGCCTCTGGCATTCTCAAAAATTCTAAATTTTATTACACACTCAGTTTAGTTCTTCTTTATTCATAAACTAGCTCTAATCCATCAAGTACCATCACTAGATCTTGCCATGCTCAAAATCCTGCAGTGGTTTTTCTGTTTCTAGAGATTAAGAAAATACTGCTTTTGTTGTGATTTTAATGACAAACTGCTTGATAGTATTTTGAGAGGATACTAGTTTTCAGAAGTGTTTTTGTTCTAGTTCTTCCTAAATCACTTATTGTCTCATTATATAATTTCATGGGTCTTCCGCCTGTGAAATGAAAATTACTGATATTTGGGAATTGATTTTTTTTTTTTAGGGGTTATAACCCATTATCGTATATCAGCCTTCCCAATATGTGTTGTTTAGTGGGATGAGCCCTATTTTTAAATTTTCATTTTTTAGGAAGAAAATAGAATTTAGAATATGAGGATTACTTTTGTTATGGCAAGAAACCTATCAGATCATCACATTGATCTGTATTAGTATAATCTGTTTATTTTCTCTTTTGTTTCAACAAATAACATTGGATGCCCACTATTTGAAAGTTGAATATTCTTTGTCATCAAGGAGCTTATAATTTAATAGGAAAGAAAAAAGGCTGTCCAAAATTGTTTGAAGTTTCATTAAAGAAAGGGGAATATAGCATTTATAATATTTACATAATAATTTCATTCAAACCTCATGCTTTGTTAATAAAGAGGAAAGTTAGGGTTCTGAGAGACTGAGCAGCTAACCAGAGGTTTTGAATCCTGGTAGTAGGGATGAAGAGAAGTTGATGTCATTCCAAAGGTCACATTTCAGTCATCATAGTAAAAGTATGTTCAAATTTCAGAAAAAATGGGGAAAGGGAAAAGTGTCAAAGGAGTGGGGGTGAGGGAGGAAAATGGATCAGGATGCATTTTAGAGCGATTAAACATTATTGTGAAAATCTGGTTTCTTCCAAATAAGTATTTACAAATGGCAATTTTTAGCTGCTTTGTTACCTCTGCTCTTCAATAGAACTAAACCAGAAAATGGAAACAAGATTAAGAAGAGAAGTTTTGACTCAGGGTTAAATTATTAAAAATAACATTGATACTACATTTTCTGAATATGAATATATGACTGAAAGTCCTCAAATTCATAATTAACACCAAGTTACCTATATAATAATGTATGATTTTATGAGTTTATTTATATTTCTTGACTGACTCTAGGTGTGTGGTAAGAGCTTGTGGTAAGCTGATGATATACCTGAGAAGTTTAGATTCACAAATATCATTGTGTTACAATTGCCGACAGCATAGTACCATGCTGTATAAGTTTGTGGCATTGGAACAATAGGCTATTCCGTGTGGCTTGGGGGTATAATACGTGGAATTTACCATCTAGGTTTCTGTAGGTATACTCTATAATGTTTGCACAATGAGAAAATCGCCTAAGGAGACATGCCTTAGAATATATCCCTGTTGTTACGTGATGCATAGCTGTAAAATACTTCTCATTTATTAACTGAGTTCAAACTCAGTTCTATCATTTATACCATCTACATTTCCAACTAGGACTTTAAATCTTTATGGTGATGTCTACATTGAAAGTTAATGTTCAGATCAATGATCCAAAGGTATTTCAGTGTATTAAACCTTCCAAGCTCATTTATGAAGGCTTAATTAAAGAATCCTTGGAATATTGATTTATCTACATATGTATTTGCGTAAGATTAGTTTTGTTTTTGTTGTGAATGCTTCTATGTAGTAACAGTGTATCCTGTATCAGTACAGTAAGAATTGGCAAACTATCTCTGAAGGATTAGATACTATAGATTACTGGGTTTGTGGCCATATTGTGTCTCTGTCATAACTACTTATTTCTACCTTTGAACTCAGAAGCAGCCATAGCCGATGAGTGTAATAAATGAGTATGCTTGTAATCCAGCTAAAGTTTCTTTATAAAAGTAGGCATTGTGCCAGATTTGCTTCTTTATCCTTATCAACATATATATAATTCAAAGTCACCTTTTATATGTATATATAACCAAATCTTTGAGAGATATTTAAGTTGATTCCAATTTTTACTCCTATAAATATCATTGCAATGAATACCTTTGTGTATATATATAACTTGATTATATATAATAATTTCTAGAACTTGAGTTGTCAAATCAGAGTATACATATTTAAATATTTGAAGCAAAGCCAGGTGTGGTGGCTCACCTTGTAATCCCAGCATTCGGGAGGCTGAGACCGGAGGAACCGGGTTCGCGGCCAGCCTCAGCTACCTAGTGAGGTATTCCGCAACTTAGTGAGACTCAGTTTCAAAATAAAGAATAAAAAATAGGGCTGGGGGTGTAGCTCGGAGGTAGAATGCCCCTGAGTTCAATCCCCAGTACCGCAAAAAATAAATAAATAAATAAATAAATAAATAAATAAATAAATAAATATTTGAAGCACTACAAAACTGCTCACCAGAAAAGCTGAGTCAGTTTATGCTAATGTGTACTATACATTAAAATGTTTGTTTTCCTTATCTTCTACAATATTGAAAATTTATGTCACTCAGTATTATTTATTTTTCATTTTTCTCAACTTTTTCATAGAACATTAATCTCATAGTTGTTTCTTTTTATGTTTTGATATTTTGGTTTCCTTTGATTTTTAATAATCTGAAGTATCATTCTGTCTGTGTATTGGCTATTTATTTGTTCTGTGTGTTGTCTGCTTTTGTAATTTGCCTATTATTATACCAGTTGCTATTTTTCCTTATTGGTTAATACGGACTTTTTAATAAGGAGATTAACATTTTGATCCTTATTTGTTTGTTTCTTCTGGTATTTTTAAATTAGCTTTTACTAGTGTATTATAGTCTCACATCACTTCTGATACTTTTTAAAATATAGAATCTTGTCCTTTTTAAAGGTATTTTATAATAAATCTTTTATTGCTTCTGAATGTGGCATCATGCTGATAAAGATATAGAAGACTCCAAGATGTATAAAATATTCTTCTCTCATATTTACTTGTGTCATTTTAGATTTAACATTTTGAATCTATAATATATTTCAAGTGTTTTTAGATTTATTAGTACTTACATGGGCTCATTGTCCTTGGAATACTCACCACATGAACCTACACCAGAGGTGTGTTAACATTTTCCTTTATTTTCACGACAAATTTTGCTTTAAATGGCATATTTTACTTGGATCATGTCTGTTTTATTAATCACTGCATCCTTAATGTTAAGCATAGTGTATTATGCCATAGGTAGGATAGTAAGGTGGTTGGGCTTCTCCTCTAGTGAACCATACAGAAGCTTCTTGCTTTAATGCATGGACTGGGGGGTTACCAGTGGTTTTCCTCTGGGTATAGTAAGACAGGAGCAGAGTTGCAGGTAAACCTCCCACTAAGTGTGCCAGATAAAAATGAACAGCATTGATGCTCTAGTGGGTAGGAGTGAATTCTTGTTCATTTGGACCTATCCTATTGATAGGACCCTCTATAATTATCTGTGGTAGAAGATATACACATATTTAGCACTTGGCTATGGACACTGAGCTATACCACTAAGAAATTCAGAGGCAGAGATATTCAACTTAGACTTAGCTTATTATATTGGTTCCTAAAACCAATATAATTTAGATATGTTATCAAGTGTTAATTTAAAAGTATTTGTGGTTATAAGAAATTTAAATATACTAGAATATTCCATTCAGCAGCAATTTTATCAATATTTATATTGTAGTATGTTCGTTTTGTTTTTAATCAAGAATTTTTAAAATCATGAGTTCTTCTAAATCAGAACTTTAATAGGAATTAGCTAATGCCATAGGTAAGATTATATCTTACATATCTATGGCATTATCTTTAGCTATATTATATATGTTAAATTTCACCTTTTCTTCTATCAATAAATAAATAAGTGGAAAAGAAGACATTTTTTAAAGAACAGAAATTTATTGTACTCTCAAATTCCTGGTGATGCACCATAGTTTTAAAACAAGATTCTTCATAATTTTTTTTTCTTATAGATGTTTTATTTTGTTGGACACTAAGTCTCCAAAGAAGATCCACTTCAAAGATCATTTACTAATTCTAGATAATAAAGTCATTTTTACCCCAAGGAAAGCAACCAAAACAAGAGATATTTCCCTTTCCATGATTCTGCAGTTTAATTTGCTACTAACTGCATTGCAGGTGCTCTGAAGCTCACTAAACCAAGAATGTGTGCACAATCAGTTGAGTGACTTGAATAAAAACAAGGGTCTTCAGGTAGACTCTAATGAGAATTCTTAGGGAGAGGAAAGAGAGTGGGGGAGGGGAAAGGAAGCTGGGGAAGGGAAGAGGGGAGGGCAGGGGGAGAGGGAAGAGGAGGGGGAAAGGGAGATGGGAGAGAGGAGAAGGGAGAAGGGGGAGGGGAGAGGGAAGAGGAGAGAGAGAGACTTGACCACTTGCAGACAATTAGGAGAAAAACCTAAGGTTTTGTGTTTGGATGATAATGGGTATCCTTGGCACAGAATATGATTGTACCAGTTGTTTCAGACCAGCCAGCAATTCTCATCCCTGACTGATAACTAAATACAAATTAAAACTGCCTTCCTTGGAGCTTATAGATATTGGCACTTGTTCTCTAAATCCGTTATCATTCAGTCTCAAAATTCAATGCTTTCTCTCTATACTCAAATTTTCTGCTTTCACTCCTGCTATCAACTGTAGCTTCTTGTATGTCAGCTTTGGTACTGCACTAATGGTATCTTTTGATTATACTCAAAGGGAAGTCAAAATAAATGGAAAGTATAAAAGAGTTCATATAAAATGTGATCTTTGTAGGGGTTAAACTGGGTCTTCTTAAATCAGACTTGACAAACAAGAAATTAGATTTTACTAAACAATTATATTGGTCATTATCCCAATGTTCTGTGAAAGATAGATGTCTGATTAAACAAAAACTCCTGGGCTCTCAGCTGGGCTTGTAGCATAAAGGGGAGTTGAACAATAGCTTATGAATTCATTAAAAATGACAGCAATGTTTCTATCAAACATTTCATCTGTTGTATTGATAAGTCCCATCAGTAGAATGAAAACTTCACCAGTTTGTATACAAAACTTAGGAAAGCAGCATACAGCAGCCATTCACAACATGTACACACTCATCATCTGGTTTGTAAACCATTAGGTTTCAGCTGAATACACTGTTTGACAGATGCTTCCAGCCTCTTAGGTTTAAAACAACAATTTCCACTTCCAGAATTCTCACTTCATTGTTATGAACATAAAACGAGGTGATAGCAGCTGGTTCAGGTGAGCTAGAATTCTCATCCACTCTTAACAGCAAATCCCAAATTACAAGAATCTTCTCAGAAAATTAGACATATTTATATTGGTGCATTGAAGTCTTTTTCTGCTTTCAACCTCAAAAAATGGTTCAAATATCATTAGGTGTCTAAGAAACACAACCATAGGTATACCCAAACATAGACAGCTTGCAAATATAGAATATGCAGAAAAATCTCTTTAACTATGTTGGTGTGTCTTGGGCTAGCCAGAAAAATCAAAGTCCTAAAATGTATGGAAAGGGGTACAAGTACCACAAGTGGAAGATAAATCCCCCCTGAAGATGGTGCACTGGGAAGTATAGGGAGGTATGTACAAGATGAAAGGGTGTCTTTTTAGAGAGAAGTAGGTGCTTTGTTTTTCTGTAACAATATAAAATTTGGCCTTGGAGAAAGACAGTTTACCATGATCCACTTAATCCAAAAGTAACACAAAATTATGCAAAAAGTATGCTAAAGATAGGTAGACAATTAGAATCAAGGGATTCATAATTTGAAATTAAAATATGACTGTTAGGACCTGATTATGTAGGATTTTATGTTAGACAAAATTCATATTTCCTCATTGTTAGTTTATTTCCTGACAAACTTCCTCTTTTTATACTGTAGAGCAAAACAGAAGTAAGACTTATGTTCTATAGAGTATGTAGCATAATTTCATCTGCTAAGGTGTTGATGTTCAACATTTCTGATAGTTATAGCATTTTCCTTACATCTGAGGACTTCACAATGATATCAATGTAACAATGGGAGGCCAGCATATGTATACTGTCGCCCCCCACACATCCTCATAAATGTTACATATTTCTCATTCTATCAAAGTTTTGCATTTATATATTTGTTTGTTTGCTTTTCTTTTCTTCCAGTAGATTTGGTGAAGGACTTCAGGGCATGGCAGTGGGTAAAGGCACCACAGAAGCAATGACAACCTTAAGTCTTTAATTTATAAAAAACTAAAAATTGAAGTTTCCATTCCTGTTAACTTATCTCCCTATATCACGCTTTCCAACACAAGAAAAATATCACTCCCCCCCCCACAGGTCTATATAGTGCTTCCTACTGTTATTAATTAACCTTTCCCAGTTCACATACTAACTCAAATTCTACACAATCTTTTTCTAATCTCTTATTACTTTTCATCATGCATGCGCAGTTTTTTCAGGCCTGGTTATTTGTAGAACACACATAGGAAACAGTCAAAGACAGTGGTCTTTGTTCTGAACACAAAGGTATCCAAGTTCCAAATAATTTAAAAAACTGGAAACACAAATCCTATGCATGAAATGTGTTCAAATGCAAAACAGTTTCTTGCATCAATATATGTTTTTACTCCCTCCACAGACCATTTGCTTATAGTATTTGGTCAACCTATTTCCAGGTAAGGCCATTTGTGATGTATAGATCTGTCTTTTTGTGTTCACCTGTACTTATCTATGGGAAATGATCCAACAGCACCATGAGCATGTGGTTGCAATCTAATTTTTATAATCATTCTTTCTCTTGCCTGTGTCTTTCATTATACAGACAATTATTATCTAGTCCAGAACTTTCAGGTTTTACAGTAATGGACTATTCAGTTAAACATTACATGTACTGAGGATATAAGGATGTAAAACTTTATAAAAACATAAATTATAGATTATTCTATATTAAAATACCTAGTTTGAAAATTATATGAAGTAATTTTAAAATTATAATTGATTTTTAAATAAAAAACTCATTATTAAAGGTATATTGCTTGATCTTTTTTTTTTTAACCAATCAGTGGTAACACTGCTACATTTATTTTTGATCTTTTCAGTTTTGGTACAGGGGATTGAACTTAAAGCCTCTGGCATGCAAGACAAGAACTTTACCACTGAGTTACATCCCAGGCCAGTACTGCTACTTAATACATTGAGTTCATTTCAAACGAGGGTATCTTTTAGTCAAGACATATCAATTCTAATTCCAAATTTGCATCACTAATGGCAGCTCCAACTTTTGAGTCTGAGGTTTCATGAAAAAGAACCCATTTCCACAGAGCCAACTAAAATAAAATAAAAGCACATTTTTACTATATAGCCAGCAAATAAAAGAAAATTCTGAGACTCATTTATTCATTTCAAATTCAGGGAAACTGTGTATTTCCTGTAATTTTTCCTTAGTTCAATGAGTTCCTTATCAAAGTTAGCAAGTGCTTTGTATTTCAAACTTATTGGGAACTTTTTCCTTTTGTGCCTTCAGCGGAGAAACCTAACTCATGATAAATATTTATCAATCTGAAATAACTTCTGAAGTTATGATTTCTGTTAGCCTCATGAAAGTTCAGCAGTAGAAATGATTGTTCTTCCCTGTTTGGTGGTAGAGAACTTCTATATACCTTGGAAGAAGATTAAGGGTCATGGTGTCAGTTCTTTGTAGTAGAGATTATTTACCAGGTCATAGGAAAATGGAATAGAGGTAACCTGAAATTTAGGTCCAGGTTGAAGCCAAAACTTATTTTAAACAGGTTATAAATCTAGGTGAACATAAGAGGTCACAGGAAGAGAGAAGGTTTGGGAAAGGTAAAAAGAGTAAAAGCAGCCTAGTCAGAGGAGGAATATTAATTCAAGGCACTACTTATGAAAGACATTTGTGTTAACCAGTCAAGTTCATTAAGAGGTCAGGATTTCACTTGCCCTTAGCACAATCTATATAGGCAATTTGAGTTTCTTCTAAATATCCCCATAAATTGGCAGAGGTTAATGGCATAAGCACAAAGAAATTA
>PVLC010015751.1:0-19880 GCA_004027655.1 Graphiurus murinus
AGTAACTTGCAGCATTCGGGAGGCTGAGACCGGAGGATCCGGGTTCGCGGCCAGCCTCAGCTACCTAGTGAGGCACTCCGCAACTTAGTGAGACTCGGTTTCAAAATAAAGAATAAAAAAAATAGGGCTGGGGGTATAGCTCGGAGGTAGAATGCCCCTGAGTTCAATCCCCAGTACCGCCAAAAAAAAAAAAAAAAAAGAAGTAACTTGCTATGAGTTTGGATGCAATCTGTCAGATGTGGGAAGCTTGAACCCTAGTGTAGCAATGCAGTGGGACCTTTAAGTAGCAGGGCATAGTGGGAGGTCCTCAGGTCACCAGGGACGCTAATCCAAATGGGTTACAAGAATCTCATGAGACCACTGAGTTCTTAAAAGCGAGTTGTTACAAAAGGACAAGGCTGGCCACTCCTCAGCTTCTACAGCTTCCTGATGATGAGATCTCTCCCTCTTACATTTGCTCCCACCATTGTGATGCCATCTGCCATGAAGTCCTCACCAAAGCCAAACTGATGCCAGTGCCATGTCCCTGAACCTCCAGAACCATGAGCAAAATAAACCTAATTTCTTCACTTCTCCCCCCTCCCCTTCCATTATTGGGAGTTGAACCCAGCGGTATTGTACCACTGAGCTTTTTTTTTTTTTTTTGCAGTACTGGGGAGTGAACCCGGGGCATTCTACCTTTGAGCTATACCTCCAGCCTTATTTTTTATTCTTTACTTTGAAATAGGTTCTCACTAAGTTGCAGAGAGCCTCACTAAGTAGCTGAGGCTGGCCACAAACTTGCAATTCTCCTGTCTCAGTCTCCCAAGTACTGGGATTACAAGCGTGTACCACCACACCTGTTTTTTGTTGTTGTTGTTGTTGTTATTGTTTTTGTACTAGAGATTAAACCAGGGACAGTCTACCTTCAAGCTATACCTCCAGCCCTTTTCTATTTGGAAGCAGGATCTAAGTAACTGTAACTAGGAGCCTCACTAAGTTGCTGAGGCGGACTTTGAACCTGTGATCTTCCTGTCTCAACCTCCCAAGTACTGGAATTACAAGCATGCACCACAACACCCAGCTTCTACGCTTTAAATATATGTAGTTTACTGCATACTTCAATAAAGTTGTTCAAAAAATTAAGTTCAAGAGAACTTTAGGCAAAAATATACAAAATGAATTAGCAAGAAAGCTATTGGAATGGGGTGTAGCTCAGTGGTAGAGCACTTGCTTAGCAAGGTCAATACCCTGGGTTTGATCCCCAGTACCCCAAGAAGGGTAAGAAAGAAAGCTATAGTTATGGGATTAACATTGGTAGTTTTATAGATATGACACTATAGGAGAAGGAAAATATCCTTTCACATAGAATTTTCCTTGGTGTCATTCAGATAAATATTAACTACCAAAGAGCATCAAAATTATTTCTGGGCCAGGCGTGGTGGCACACATTTGTAATCCCAGCATTTGGGAGGCTGAGACCGGAGGATCCAGGTTCTTGGCCAGCCTCAACTACCTAGTGAGACCCTCCTCAACTTAGTGAGATCCTGTTTCAAAATAAAGAATAAAAAATAGGGCTGGGGATATAGCTTGGAGGTAGAATGCCCCTGAGTTCAATCCCCAGTACCGCAAAAAAAAATTTCTGGCAAAGAAAAGTATTTGATCACATTTATATAGGGTATGGGGGGTATTGGGAAATGAATTGACTACTATACTACTAAACTATACTCCCAGCCCTTTTTATTCTTTTGAGATGGGGACTCCCTAAATTGCCCAGGCTGGCCTCAAAAGTGTGATCTTCCTGTACTCCCAAGTACTGGAATTACAGACATGTGCCAGCACACCTGGCCAAGAGAATTTTTTTTTTTTTTTTTTTTTTTGTGTGGTACTAGGGATTGGACCCAGAGGCATTCTACCTTTGAGCTACATCCCAGTCTGATTTTATTTCTTATTTGGAAACAGGGTCTCATTATGTTGATGAGAGTCTCACTACTTGCTGAGGCTGACCTCGAACCTGCAATCCTCCTGTCTCAGCCTCCCAAGTACAGGGATTACAGGTGTGCATCACCACGCCCACAAGAATATTTTTTAAAATAATTTTCAAGCCAACCATGGTCATGCACATCAGTATTTGTGAGGCTGAGACGAGAGGATCGCAGATTCACAGCCAGCTTCAGCAACTTAGCGAGACCCTCTACAGCTTAGTGAGACCCTGTTTCAAAATAAGAAATATAAAATATGTAGCTGGGCGTGGTAATGCATGCTTGTAATCCCAGTACTTGGGAAGCTGAGACAGAAGGATCACTGGTTCGTGGCCAGCCTCAACAACTTAGTGAGGTCCTCCACAACTTAGGGAGACCCTGTTTCAAAATAAAGAATAAAAAATGGGGCTGGGTTGTAGCTCGGAGGTAGAATGCCTCTGGGTTCAATCCCCAGTGCAACAAAGAAAAAAAAAAAAAAAGAAATACAAAATAGGTCTTGGGGCATAACTGAAAGATAGAATGTCCCTGGGTTCCATCCCCAGTACCACAAAAATAAATAAATACTAAGATTTAAGAATCCAGTTGCATGTCACTTAGGAATATAGGCAGAGTAGGGTTTGAAATATTTTTTTTTATTTTTAACAATAATAACAATAAAATTAGCCAGACATGGTGGCGTACACTTGTAATCCCACTACTTGGGAGGCTGAGACAGGAGGATCACAGGTTCACCGCCAGCCTCAGCTACTTAGTGAGGCACTCTGCAACTTAGTGAAACTGTTACAAAATGAAAAATAAAAAATAGGGCTGGGGGGTGTAGCTCAGAGGTAGAATGCCCCTGAGTTCGATCCCCAGTACCGCATTAAATAAAATAAAATTAACATTTACTAAGTGGCATGATAGTGTCTGTTCCAGACACTATTATTTGCACTTAACCTATATTATCACTTAATCCTTTGAACAACACTATGAGGTTGTTACAGATGGTGAAACTGCTGAAGTACAAAGAGGTTAAGTAACTTGGCCAAGGTAATACAGCTGAAAGCTGCAGATCCAGGACTCAAAGCAAGCAGTCTTATTCCACAGTTTTCAATATTTAACAGCTATACAAAATAAGAAATTAACAAGCAAAGGTATTTGAAGAACACCAGAGTTTTTACGGAGTTATTTATTTTCCAGTAATAAAACATACTCTGCCTACTTAAACATTTAATCCAACAGAAATACTATGTAGTAACATTATCAGTTGACATTATCATCATCCAGTCATGAAGAAAAAGGATTTTCTTCCCACAGAACTGAACTATCTTGCACATAGTTTATGAAACCCAAAATCTTAGATTGTATTTTCTTCTCTATTTTCTATCTTATGATTTTATTTAAGAACCTATGTTGAAAATTGGTGCCAGGGTGGAAGAAAAATGAGAAGCAGAGGGTATACAATATCCTCCATTAAGTAAAAGCGACCCTCTTCCCTCCCACAAAACACAGAGGGTAGGAAAAGGGACAGAGACTGAAGTCCTCCTACCTTCTCAGTGGAAAGGTTAGTCTCACTGTCCTGTTTCTTCTGGGTGAAAACAATGGTAAACACAGCGTGGGAACGGCTACTGGTTTCATTCATGTTGGTGGCTGCCACTGTCCTAAATAAACATAAAGGTGACCACATGACAATGGAAGTCTTAAATGTGCAGCAGGCCCCACATTATAAGCATAACAATCACAAGCTATAGCCTTAACTTATTCACAGACTGCAGGACTGTCACTTACACAATTGCTCTCAATACTACCTTATTTGTGAGTCCATCAAATTAACCTTCAACTCCAAAGGCACCCATCAGAATCATTTCTCATACTCCAGTTATCCCATTAGAAACCACCAGAGCATTTAATTTTTATTCTTTATTAGGTGCTCATTTATTCAGGAATCAATTACTACCACAGCTTCATATAGACAGAAGACTAACATTTTACCATGACTTGATCAAAAGCAAAACTTAACCAAAGTTCTGTTTCAGTAGTGCAGTTTTTTGTTTTTGTTGTTGCTTTTAGTACTGAGGGACCATACCCAGGGACATTCAAATCTGAGCTACATCTCCAATGCTTTTTTTTTATTTCTTAATTTTAAATTTTGAAACAGGATTCTGCTAAGTTGCTGAGGCTGGCCTCAAATCTATGAACCTCCTGTCTCAGCCTCTCTTGAGATTACAAGTGTGCACGCCACCGCACCTGGCCAGTAGTGCATTGTTTTGATAAGAAGACATTTGATATGCTGAGGATTCTAACTCTCCAGCATAGCCACAGGGTGAGAGGACATCACAATTAAAGCAACTTTTATAGTTATAAAGATGGCCTCGATCCCTTACCTGGGAACAAAGAGCCTCAGAATGTGCCAAAGACCTACCTAATAACTACCATACCTGGCTTTGTTCCCAGCATCCATGAGGTCAGCGATGTCTGTGTAGGAAGTGACTGCTAGCTTTGACAGATCTTCCACATAGGGTCCAAGAAGTGGGTGTTCACGCACACGCAAATTACCCTTGTTTTTTGGATTCAGTAAATCTCGTACTCTCTCACAGTAAATTTCCATGTAGCTCACCTAGAAACATATTATTAAAGTGAATTAAAGGACCAGTACACCAGGCGCACTTGTGCACGCCTGTAATCCCAGTACTTGGGAGGCTGAGCAGGAAAATTGCAGGTTTGAGACCAGCCTTAGCAACTTAGAGAGACCCTGTTTCAACATAAAAAAATAAAAAGGAGCTGGGCATGGTGGCGCACCCTTGTAATCCCAGCATTCGGGAGGCTGAGACCGGAGGATCCGGGTTCGCAGCCAGCCTCAGCTACCTAGTGAGGCACTCTGCAACTTAGTGAGACCCTGTTTCAAAATAAAGACTAAAAAATAGGGCTGGGGGTATAGCTCGGAGGTAGAATGCCCCTGAGTTCAATCCCCAGTACCGCAAAAAATAAA
Source organism: Graphiurus murinus (assembly GCA_004027655.1). Classification (NCBI taxonomy): domain Eukaryota; kingdom Metazoa; phylum Chordata; class Mammalia; order Rodentia; family Gliridae; genus Graphiurus; species Graphiurus murinus. Next base: position 4,930 of record PVLC010015751.1, read on the forward strand.
ATAAAATAAATTAAATAAAAAGGGCTAGGCATGTAGAACCCAGAGGTAGAATGCCCCTGGGTTCAGTGCCCTGTATCAAAAACAAACAAAATTTAAAAATAAATAAAAACAAAGGAAGGAATAATATTGATATTCCAGAGCAAGGAAGACAGAAGAGATCAGTGACTCTAACTCTTTAGAACTGACACATTGTTGCTATAGTCAGAAGGGGTAAGAACCCGTATGGCCTATCTAAGCCCTGTGAAGGGAAAAGTAGCCTTAGACAACAGTTACTGCATCAACTCTTGTCCCATCAGTAGCGGTATTTCTATCATGGGTGACTGCATCAAATGCATCAGACTATCATTTCTCTTTTTTTCAGTACTAGGGATTGAACCCAGGGGCATTCTACCTCCAAGCTACACCCCCAGCCTTATTTTATATTCTTTATTTCGAAACAGGGTCTCACTAAGTTGTGGAGGGCCTCACTGAGTAGCTAAAACTGGCCGCAAACCTCTGTTCCTCCTATCCCAGCCTCCCAAATCCTGGGAGCCTCCCAAATCCCTACGTCTTTCCCTCCCTCCTCTCTTTTTTCCTCTCTTCTGGGAGTGGAACCCAGAACTAGCCCAGCACTCTGACACTGAGCTACAACCCCAGCCCTTTTAAAATTTTGAGAGAATCTTGCCCAGTTGCTCAGGCTGGCCTTAAGCTTGTGATCCTCTTGCTTTAGCCTCCTAAATAGCTGGGAGTATAGGTGTGAGCAAGCGGACCTGATGCATTCTCTCATTTCTGTGTGTGCTTATAAAGCTGCTGTTTCTCTCTCTCTCTCTCTCTCTCTCTCTCTCTCTCTCTCTCTCTCTCTCACACACACACACACACACACATGCGTGCGCGCAGTTTTCAGTTTCATAGTAGTTGAAATTAAAGTGTTAAGATGAGCCTGTTCTTAGAAATTAAGCTTCATTTTATTTATTTTTTTATTATTATTATTTTTTTTTTTTTATAGTACTGGGGATTGAACTCAGGGGCATTCTACCTCTGAGCTACACCCCAGCCCTATTTGTTATTCTTTATTTTGAAACAGTGTCTCACTAAGTTGCGTAAAGCCTCATTAAAACTGAGGCTGGCCGCTAACCTGGATCCTCCGGTCTCAGCCTACCAAGTACTGGGATTACAAACATGCACCACCACGCCCAGCTTTATTTTATATATATTTCTGACACATCTGTCAGAAATCATTATTAACAATATTAAAGGGAAGAACACAAATTACTAAAAAATATTGTGACCCCCAAAATGTAAACAGACATGTGCATAATTTACAAGTGTGCAGGGGTGTAGCTTGAAAGTAGAATGCCTCTGTTCAATCCCCAGTACCACAAAAAAAATAAAATAAAATAAAAATAAAAGTAATGTTGAAAGGACTGGATACAGAGGTGCTGGTTTCTACCCCGCTATACTCACCTCCACAGAGTAAGACATCTCTTCATTGCAGTTGTCATTGATCTTCTCAAAGAGCTCTTCACACAACTAGAATAAAGAGAAAGTGCATAAACACCCCAAATCAGAGAAGTACTATGCTATCACAAGCACTGGATGAACTGGCAAGACCTCCTTTCTCTTTCCTCTCCAAATATGCATGTCATAAACCTCAAAGTCTGATTTATGCGCTGAATGAAATTTTAAAAACTTTGAAAACATTCTTCTCATCTAATCTTTATTCTCCCTCAACCACAGAACCTTCATATTATTTCCTGAGGAAAAAACCACATTTAGAGCCGGGCGTGGTGGCGCACGCTTGTAATCCCAGCATTCGGGAGGCTGAGACTGGAGGATCCGGGTTCGTGGCCAGCCTCAGCTACTTAGTGAGGCACTCCACAACTTAGTGAGACCCAGTTTCAAAATAAAGAATAAAAAATAGGACTGGGGGTGTAGCTCGGAGGTGGAATGCCCCTGAGTTCAATCCCCAGTACCGCAAAAAAAAAAAAAAAAGAAAAAACCACATTTAGGAGAAGAGGGGGAAGTTATATCACTGGCACAGTGAATTCATGTAAATTCTATTCTGCACTGCATTTGAGTGCCTGTGGCTCTATTGCTGTAACAATAAAACTACTATTAACTGCACAGAGGAGGAGCATGATGAAGACGCTCAGTTGGCAGAGGATGGGGGAGAGGGGACAGGAATGGAGAGGAAGACGACGATGAAGGAAGTATAACCATGGTGAAGTCAACGAGGAGGAGGATGGGGAAGAAGGAAAGGGTCAGAAGCGAAAAGGAGAAGCTGAAGATGAGGAAGAAATCGACTAAACGGAGGAACCTATTTTGGAAAACTCCTATCGTGATTTGACTGTTTTTACCCATGTCCCCTCCCTCCCAAATCCTGCTCCCCAAAACTTATTTTTTCTGGTTGTAACCTTGCTGTGGGAACGAGAGGGGAGATATGTACTCAGGGGTACAGGGGGAAGGGGGCCAGGAGGGGTGGAATAAAATACTATTTTTACTGCCAAAACTAAAAAACAAAAAACTACTATTAAGCAATATGTGCACCAATGTATTAAGGATATTACCTACAAATTGTTATTATATATTGTCAGTAACTATGTAATTCTAAATGTATACATACAAAGAGAGAATTTATACAATTTAAACAGGGCAAATACAGATATTTTCAAGAATAATGCTGACTCCATAAAAACTTTCCTTCATCACTATGTCAGGACTCCCATCTTTATGCGATGTGCTGCTCTACTGCACAGTGACATTTCTAACAGGAAACATTAGTTTTTCTATATCGGAAAAATTATAAATTCCATCCTTCCTATCCTTTAAATTTCTTATTTAAAATTTGTGATGTTTAAGTCAGGCATGATGGCACATGCCTGTAATCCAGTACTTGGAAGGCTAAAACAGGAGGATTGCAGATTAGAAGCAGCCTCAGCAACTCAGGGAGGCTCACATCAACTCAGCAAGACCCTGTTTCCAAATAAAAAATAAAATAGGCCTGGGGGTATAGCTTAGAGGCAGGTGGGTTCAATCTCTAACACCACAAGGAAAAAAAATTACAATCATATTGGCAAACTGTACATGGAATTAAAAACATTTTTTTTTCCTCTGGTACTGGGGATTGAACCCAGGGGCATTCTAGCTCCGAGCTACAACCCCAGCCCTATTTTTTTATTCTTTATTTTTAGGGTCTCACTAAGTTGCAGAGAGCCCCACTAAGTAGCTAAGGTTGGCTGTGAACTGGTGATTCTCCTGTCTCATCCTCCCAAGTATTGGGTTTATAAGTGTGCACCACCACGCCAGGCTTTATATATGTAATTTTTTAAAAAATGAAATAAACATTCACTGGATGTCCCCAGGATTCAGAAAAGATTTAAGACAATGATAAGACTTTTCAAAATCATATAGCATTGAGGATACAGTAAAATCTTTCTAGAACATTCACTTTCCCACCTGTCAATCTTACCCACTCAACTGTAAGCTCTGAGGGAAAAGGACAAGCTCTTCACCTTTGTGTCTTGCATCACAGTCCTTGACTAAGTATTTGCCAAATAAAAATACTTGTTAAAGCCATTTTAAAAGTCTTTTGCTGCTCTATTTTTTACCTGTGGAATGATGCCAGCCTGGCTTTCTTCTTGTTTACCCATCATCGTATAAGATTTCCCAGCACCAGTCTGCCCATAGGCAAAAATACAGACATTATAGCCTTCAAAGGCATGTAAGAGCATTTCCTTCCCAATGTCATTGTATACACGATTCTGAGATGCAAAACAGGGATCTTCAGGCTGTAACAATTAAGAGGAAAAACAAGGCATTTCATTCATATTCTGTTCTACATTAATTTGCTTCCATAATAAACAAAAGTGTTTGGAATCAGAATAAACATCTAAAATATATTTTTAAATCCCCCTACTCTTAGCTTCTGCACAACGCCCCCCCCCCCCCGCGCCTACACACACACACTCACTTACTATAAGAGTCATCTAGGTCAGCCATACACAAAAATGTCTATATGAAATTATCTAGAATGATTGTTTCATTTTCCATAACTTTATAGTATCTGTATAGTATTCTGTTCATAAGGAGTTCATAAGGAGTTCCAAGATTTTCTTAAATAGAAAATGGGAATGAAATATCAAAGGAGAGGTCCACATACTTCTTTGGACTCATTCCAGCTAATGTGACTATTTCTCAGTAAACACAGCTTTCAGTGTAGAAATTTTTTTTTTTTTTTCGTACTGGGAATTGAACCCAGGAGCGTTCTACCTCTGGGATACATCCCCAGCCCCCACCCCCTTTTTAAATAAAATTTTTTTTCTTTGCGGTACTGGGGATTGAACTTAAGGGCATTCTACCTCCGAGCTACACCCCCAGCCCTATTTTGTATTCTTTATTTTGAAACAGGGTCTCACTAAGTTGGGGAGTGCCTCACTAGGTAGCTGAGGCTGGCCGCGAATCCGGATTCTTGGGTCTCAGCCTCTCAAATGCTGGGATTACAAGCGTGGGCCACCATGTCCAGCTTCTAAATAAATTTTTTTATGTTGAAACAGGGTCTCACTAAATTGCTGAGGCTAATTTTGAATCTACAGTCCTCCTGTCTCAGTCTCCCAAGTACTGGGATTACAGGCGTACACCACCACACTTTCCTTGGCAATTAGGCTTTGTCAATAGCTGAAAATATATATAGATTTTTTTGGAAATAAGGTCTCATTCAATTGCAGAGGACCTCACTAAGTAGCTGAGGCTGACTATAAACCTGAGACCCTCCTGTTTCAGCCTTCCAAGTACTGTTGTACCACCACCTCCAGCTAAAACATTTCTTACTCCTCAAGGTAAAACAGGAAAAAATAAAACTAAAACATCTAACAAAAAGATGGGTGGTGCAGAAGCAAATTCTAGAAACAATCCCTAGAACCCAACAAGATTTGGGGTTCTACACTGAGTAAAGGTTCCATGGAGGACCCTACTCTCCATTTTCCTAGATGTTGATAATCTTGTGTTCATTGAATATTTGCAGCCTCTTTCAATATGTTCAAAAGTCACATTTTTCTACTAAAATTTTAAAAACATAAGCCAGGCGACATGGCACATGACCGTAATCTCAGCTACTCCAGAGGCTGAGACAGAAAGATTGCAAGTTCAAAGCCAGCCAAGGTAACTTAGAGAGACCCTGTCTCAAAATGAAAATAAGAAAAGGCCAAGCGTGGTGGCGCACACCTATAATCCCAGTACTTGGGAGATTAAGACAGGAGGATTGCAGGTTTGAGAACAGCCCTTGCAACTTAGCGAGACCCTATTTCAAAACAAAAAATAAAAAGAAGAGCTGATAGTGTAGCTCAGAGATAGAATGCCCCTGGGTTCAATCCCCAGTACCACAAAAAGGGAGGGGAGGGCTGAGAATGTGGCTCAGTGGTAGAGAACCCTTGGGTCAATCCCCAGTATCACAAAACAAATAACAAAAACAAAACCCCACCTGGCATGGTGGAACAAGCTTGTAACCCAGTACCTGGGAAGCTGAGATAGAAGGATCAAGTTCAAGGCCATCCTCAGCAACTTAATATGGCTGGCGTTATAGCTTGGAGGTAGAATGCTCCAACTAAGTGAGGTCCTCTACAACTTAAATAAGTTGAGACTCTATAAATAAATAGTGAGATCCTATTTGTTTGTTTATTTTGGTACTGGGGATTGAACTCAGGGGCATTCTACCTCTGAGCTACACCCCCAGTCCTATTTTTTTATTCTTCATTTTGAAACAGGGTCTCACTAAATTGCGGAGTGCCTCACTAGGTAGCTGAGGCTGGCCGCGAACCAGGATCCTCTGGTCTCAGCCTCCCAAGTACTGGGATTGCAAGCGTGCACCACTATGCCCGGCTTAGTGAAACTCTATTCTTTATTTTGAAAAAGGGTCTCACTGAGTTGCAGAGGGCCTCACTAAGTTGCTGAGGCTGGCTGCGAACCTGCAATTCTCCTGTCTCAACCTCCCAAGTACTAGGATTACAAGCATGCACCACCACTCCCAGCTGAGACCCTGTTTCAAAATTTAAAAAATGAAAAATAGGAGCCGGGCATGGTGGCGCACGCTTGTAATCCCAGCATTCGGGAAGCTGAGACCGGAGGATCGGGGTTCTCGGCCAGCCTCAGCTACCTAGTGAGGCACTCCACAACTTAGTGAGACCCAGTTTCAAAATAAAGAATAAAAAATAGGGCTGGGGGCATAGCTCAGAGGTAGAATGCCCTTGAGTTCAATCCCCAGTACTCCCCCCCCCAAAAAAAAGAAAAGAAAAATAGGTCTTGGGGTGTAGCTCAGAGGTAGAATGCCCTGGGTTCAATCCCCAGTACTACAAAGAAGAAAATAAATAAAAAGAGCTTGGAGGGTATAGCTCAGAGGTAGAATACCCATGGGTTCAATCTCTAGTACCACAAAAAAAAAAAAAAAAACTCATGCTAGCCCACACTTAAAAAACAAGAACTGGACCTGCTCCAGCAGGGAGAACACAAATAGGAAAGAATGGGGGAGCGAGACTCACCGAGGTGTGAGACCAGTAGGAGTAGTCGAAGCTGAAGGACTTTGGTGCTTCCTTTGGGTTCTTTGGATTAATAATACCTAAAAGATGAAAGTGTTTAATTTTGTTAGTACCTCAGTTATAAATTCTTTAGTTCAACATATTACATCATACCTTCAAAGTCATTATATATCAATGAATATCAGTAAGGCAACAAGAAATAAAATATCACATTTTAAGAGGTAATTTACATTCAGAACTTAAACAAAAAAAAAGAAAATCAGACCAACAATATTCACAGGTACCTAGTGAGGCACTCCGCAACTTAGTGAGACCCTGTTTCAAAATAAAGAATAAAAAATAGGGCTGGGGGTATAGCTTGGAGGTAGAATGCCTCTGAATTCAATCCCCAGTACAGCAAAAAAAAAAAAGATACTAAACCAGGCATGGTACACACTCATAATCTCAGTACATGGGAGGGCGAGACAAGAGGATTTCAGGTATTACCAGTATTCAAATGAGACTGGTATACAGTAGGTTCTTCCTAAATATTTTGAAACAATGTGTATCTTAAGAAAGTTAGCATTCGGGAGGCTGAGACCGGAGGATCCGGTCCGGGTTCGCGGCCAGCCTCAGCTACCAGTGAGGCACTACCTAGTGAGACTCGGTTTCAAAAATAAAGAATAAAAAAATAGGACTGGGGGTGTAGCTCGGAGGTAGAATGCCCCTGAATTCAATCCCCAGTACCGCAAAAAAAAAAAAAAAGTTAGCAACAAAACTTGGAAATGGACCTTATTACTATTTCAAGATACCTCATAAACTTTGAAATATTTCAATAAATAAAAATTACAAAACTATTACATTAGTCCACCCACAATTTGGGGAAAAAAACTTTTTTTTTTTTTTTGCGGTACTGAGGATTGAACCCAGGGGCAGTCTGCCTTCAAGCTACACCCTCACCCCCTTTTTTTTTTTTTTTTTTTTTTTGAAACAGGGTCTCACTAAGTTCTGGAGGGCCTCACTAAGTAGCTGAGGCTGGCCGAGAACCCAGATCCTCCAGTCTCAGCCTCCCAAGTACTGGGATTATGGGATTACAAGCGTGCACCACCACACCTGGCTGAAAAAAAAACTTTAAAAATCTTGATATCTACTTCAGAAAAGCATTTGGTAAAAAAAAAAAAGAAAGTATTCATTACAAAGGTAGTCTTTTTTTTTTTTTTTTTTTTTTTTTTTTTTTTTTTTTAGTGGTACTGGGGATTGAAACCAGGGGCATTCTACCTCCGAGCTACACCCCCAGTCTTATTTTTTAGTCTTTATTTTGAAACAGGGTCTCACTAAGTGCAGAGAACCTCACTAAGTAGCTAAGGCTAGCCGAGAACCCGGATCCTCCTGTCTCTGCCTCCCAAGTAGCTGAGGCTGGCCACAAACCCGGATCCTCCTGTCTCAGCCTCCCAAGTACTAGGATTACAAGTGTGCACCACCAAGCCCCGGCTTGGTAGTCTAATTTTTTAAACATATAGTTGATAATACTGAACATGTAAGTTATTACATATATATATGTATGTTCATGCTTGTTCATGTGCTTATACAGTGGAGTTAGACTACTAAATCATCTATAGACTAACAGCAAAATTACTTTTTGACTGAAAACCATGAAGTCTCACTGCCCAGCTTAAAAGTGATTTCTCATGCAATTAATCCAGCCACACTATACTTGAGAGGCTGTGAATGCTGAAGTTTAATCTCTCCCTTTTTCACACACACAAAGCTTTAGCTCCTCATATTTCACATGAAACAGAATCATCATAACACGTGGTCATGAAATCTCATGAAAGAATGGACATCTCAACCAATCGGCTTCTCTAAAGCAGGGCCACATCCCAGGCCATCAGTGAGATCAGGTTTAAAAAATAAATCTGTCTCCAGCAGCTGCTACTCAGGACACAAATAGCAACAGTTGCTATGGTGCTTAGTTCTCTCTGGAGCTGGATTCCACTGGGTACAGCCACACATTTATGTTCCAGCTTCAAATGCTGACAGAGTATTATTAAGGCTCGCACTGCACATAATCATGTGACATGGGGACATGGTTCTAGAAAGAACATCTCCCGGCACACAAATGGTAACCTAAGCAAGGAAGTATGCTTCTAACCAAAAGGCACAACATACAAGATTCAAGCAGCCAGTGTTCAATGAGCAATTTCACTGTGACATTAGGAACTTTGTTTATTATTCTTTTTTCTTCCGGTACTGGGGATGGAACCCGGGGGCATTCTACCTCCAAGCTACAGCCTCAGCCCTACTTTTTATTCTTTATTTTTGAAACAGGGTCTCACTAAGTTGCAGAGGGCCTCACTAAACAGCTGAGGCTAGCTGCAAACCCGGATCCTTCAGTCTCGGCCTCCCTAGTACAGGGATTACAAGTGTGCGCCACCACGCCCGGCTTTTGTTTATTATTCTTTTTAATTCTCCCAGCCACTCAAGAGGTAGATGCTTTCTCATCCCATTTTGTAGATGAAACCACCTGTTTGACGTATGGACCATGAGAGAGAGAGAGCCACTCAGGGGAGCTCAGCCCACAGCTAACTTTGTGTGTGTCTGGTGCTGGGGACTGAACCCAGGGGCATTCTACCTCTGAGCTACACCGCCAGTCCTATTTTTATTTTGAAACAGGGTCTCCCTAGGATGATGAGAATCTCACTACTTACTGAAGCTGTCCTCAAACCTGTGATCTTCCTGTCTCAGTCTCCCAAATACTGGGATTACAGGTGTGCACCACCATGCCTGGCTCAGAACTAACATTTTTAACCAAGACACCATCATCTGAATGCTTATTCTCTATACCAGTGATTGACTGCCAAGGCAAAAGATAGGCATTTCTATGCAAATGTATGTTTATACACATATTTAGGTGTATTTTACCAAAACTAAACCACCGGCACTGTTTAAAACTCCCTATCCATTTAACATTGGAAATTATAAGGATTTGACACTAAACAAATTCTACCAACAGGGTGGAAATTAGAGTCCAACTGCATGAGCCAAATTCCGGGTTTCGGTGGCTCGGCAGTGAGCTATGAGGGCATGCCCTCTGAAGTGGTCTTTGCCACTCAACGCCACGGCTAAAGCAAGCACTTCTAAACTCTAGGAAACTTGTTATTATAGAACTGTGAAGCTACATGTCACTAAGCCTTTTAGCTACCAATTTTGTGAAAATAACCTGAGAAAGGACTCAGATCCTACCCCTTGGTTATCCTTTCCCTAAGAAAGAAAAAAAAAAAAAAAAACAATAACTTCAGTTCAGATGACGCCTTTCCTTTTTCCCCAGCATTCCTTTCCCCCAGATCAATCAATTATTTATTTATTTATTAGTGCTGGGTATTGAACCCAGGGGCATTCTACCTCTGACCCACACCCACAGGTATGTGCCACCACACCAGGCTCTCCCAAATCTTTGAAGCTTCTGACACTAATACATTTTCCTAACTTACAGCTTTAAAACCAACCTACTTTAAATATTTATTTATATACTTTTTATTTCATTTATTTAGTACTGGGGATTAAACCCTGGAACATTCTACCTTTGAGCTACACCTCCAATCCTGTTTTTTTATTTTGAAACAAGGTAAAATTGCTGAATCTGGCCTCAAATCTGCGATCCTTCTGCCTCAGTCTCCCAACTACTGGGATTATAAGTGTGTGCCCCTATACCTACCTCTGATCAGTCTATCTATCATCTATCTCCTTCCTTCCTCCTTCCCTTCCCTTCCCTTCCCCTTCCTTCCTTCCTTCCTTCCTTCCTTCCTTCCCTCCCTGCCTCCCTCCTTCCTTCCTTCATTGTGGTACTGGGGATTGAGCCCAAAGGTATTCTCCTTCTGAGCTATACCTCAGCACTATTTTATTTTTTGTTTTGAAAAAGGGGTCTCAAGCCAGGCGTGGTGGCACACAATTGTAATCCCAATACTTGGGAGGCTGAGACAGGAGGATCCAGGTTCCAGGCCAGCCTCAGCTACCTAGTGAGACACTCCGCAACTTAGTGAGACCCGGTTTCGAAAATAAAGAATAAGAGCCGGGCGTGGTGGCGCACGCTTGTAATCCCAGCATTTGGGAGGCTGAGACCGGAGGATCCGGGTTCGTGACCAGCCTCAGCTACCTAGTGAGGCACTCCGCAACTTAGTGAGACTCAGTTTCAAAATAAAGAATAAAAAATAGGGCTGGGGGTATAGCTCGGAGGTAGAATGCCCTGAGTTCAATCCCCAGTACCGCAAAAAAAAAAAAAAGAAAATAAAGAATAAAAAAATAGGGCTGGGGGTATAGCTCAGAGGTAGAATGCCCCTGAGTTCAATCCCCAGTACCAAAAAAAAAAAAAAAAATAGGGCTGGGGGTGTAGCTTGGAGGTAGAATGCCCCTGGGTTCAATCCCCAGTACCACGAAAAAGAAAAAGAAAAGGGAGTCTCACTAGGTTACTGAGTTATTGCTGTCCTTGAACCTGAGATCCTCCTGTCTCAACCTCCCACGTACTAGGATTACAGGCATGTGCCACCATGCCCAGTGCCCGACTTAATTTTTATCATTTATTTATTTATTTATTTATTTATTTATTTAATTTTGCAGTACTGGGAATTGAACCCAGGGGCATTCTACCTCCGAGCTATACCCCCAGTCCCATTTTTTACTCTATTTTGAAACAGGGTCTCACTAAGTAGCGGAGGACCTCACTAAGTAGCTGAGGCTGGCCTCGAACTCGGATCCTCTGGTCTCAGCCTCCAAGTACTGAGATTACAAGTATGTGCCACCATGCCTGGCCCGACTTACTTTTTTTTTTTTTTTTTTGCGGTACTGGGGATTGAACTCAGGGGTATTATACCTCCGAGCTATACCCCCAGCCCTATTTTTTTTTATTCTTTATTTTGAAACCGAGTCTCACTAAGTTGCGGAGTGCCTCACTAGGTAGCTGAGGCTGGCCGCGAACCCGGATCCTCCGGTCTCAGCCTCCCGAATGCTGGGATTACAAGCGTGCGCCACCACGCCCGGCTCCGACTTACTTTTTAAATAACTGCTTCTATCAACAACAAACACCTTTTTAACATAAATGCAGAAATAAAAATACTTTTTTTTGGTACTGGGGATTGAACCCAGGGGCATTCTACCTCCGAGCTACATCTTCAGCCCTATTTTTTATTCTTGTGGTACTGGTTGAACCCAGGGGTGTTCTACTTCTGAGGTACACCCTCAGGCTTTTTTTTTTTTTTTTGCAGTACTAGGGATTGAACTCAGGGGCATTCTACCACTGAGCTATACCCCCAGACCTATTTTTTATTCTTTATTTTGAAACCAGGTCTCACTAAGTTGTGGAGTGCCTCACTAGGTAGCTGAGGCTGGTCACGAACCCGGATCCTCCGGTCTCAGCCTCCCAAATGCTGGGATTACAAGCGTGCGTTACCATGCCCAGCACCCCCAGGCTTTTTATTTTGAAACAAGATTTTGTCAAATTGCTGGTTGGCCAAGTTGCTGAGGCTGCCCATGAACCTTCAAACCTCCTGTCTCATCCTCCCAAGTACTGAGATTACATGTGTGTGCCTCTATGGTTGGTTTACACCTTAGGTTATCTTAGGGTTATTTTATTTTTTATATTTATATATATATATATGTATATTATTTATCTTAAATATATGAAATATTTCCTAATAAAGCTATAAGAAGACTAAAGTTTCCAAATGAAAAAGATTTTTATTGGGATAAAATATTGATGACATGGCCGGGCATGGTGGCACACACTTGTAATCCCAGTACTTGGGAGGCTGAGACAGGAGGATCCCAGGTTCATGGCCAGCCTCAGCAACTTGGTAAGGCCATCTACAACTTAATGAGACCTTGTTTCAAAATAAAGAATAAAATAGGACTGGGGGTGTAGCTCAGAGGTAGAATGCCGCTGGGTTCAATCCCCAGTACCACAAAAATAAGCAAACAAATAGGTATTAAATTCTCAGTATTTGCTGGGTATAATAATATTCCATGGTCAGCAGGGCGTGGTGGTGGATGCCTATAATCCCAGCACTTGGGAGGCTGACACAGGAGGATCACAGGTTCCAGTACAGCCTCAGCAACTTAATAAGGCTGTCAACAATCTAGGAGACCCTGTTTCAAGTAAAAAATAAAAAGGCTGAGTGTGAGCCATGTGTGGTGATACATGCCTATAATCCCAGTACTTGGGAGGCTGAAACAGGAAGACCGTGGGTTTGAGGACAGCCTTATCAAATTAGGAAAACCCTGTTTCAAAATAAAATAATAAAATAGGGCTGGGGGTGTAGCTCAGAGGTAGAATGCCCCTAGGTTCAATCCCCAGTACCATTAAAAAAAAAAAAAAAAGAGGCTGAGTGTATACCTTGGAGGTAGAATTGTCTGCCCCTGGGTTGAATCTTCAGTACTCCCACACACACACGAAATAATAATAATAATGATGATGACGATGATGATTATGATGATACATGGTCTTTGAACCAAAGTTAAGAAAAGTCCACTAATTAGTAAAGCCACAGCATAAACAAGTTTATTTCTTAGCAAGAGTAAAAGTACAATATTCAGAACCCTGATCCTAGCCGAGTGTGGTGGCACATGCTTGTAATCCCAGTACTTGGGAGGCTGAGACAGGAGGATCGCAGCCTCAAAGCCAGCAACTTCGCAAGGCTCTCAGCAACCTAGTGAGATCTTTTTTCCAAATAACAAACAAGATAGGGCTCGGGGTGTACCTTGAAGGTAGGATGCCTTTGAGTTCAATCCCCAGTACAAAAAAGAAAAGAAAAAGAGAAAGAAAACCTTGATCCCACAGCCTTATCATAAATCCCCTAAGTACATGGACCACTGGACCGTGTCTAATGGATTCTCTACACTGCTCTACATCAAATAGGCATTTAGATGAAGGTCCTCTGTGTCATGTACAATTTTGATTGAATTCTGTACCACTTTTAGGAGAGAAAAAAAGGTATGTATACATGGCAATAAAACACCAGTAGATTTTATTCACTTTGACAGAAAGAACAGGGAGAAAATTGAACTACTGAAAAGCTAGGTAATGATTAACAGAATGGTTCATGTACCAAGGTCAACTGAGTTAAAATACAGTGTGCAGGGCTTCTAATTTGCTTTTCAGAAAGCATGCACATAAGATTGGATTACAGTGATTAAGGAATACACTCAACATATCAACCACATTTTCACCAATGTAAATACAAGCTGTTACAAATACAGCGCCCATTCCCAGGGCAAGTGTTATCATCATGCAGACTCTGGCTAGGACTAATCACTACTTGCCCAAGGAATGGACTCCAATCTTAATTTTATGACTGGAGTCAGAATATAACTCTATGTAAAGCACTATAGAATTTGTATTGCTTTATTTCCTATAAAACTACCTTCTCACTGGGCATCCCAGTACTTGGGAGGCTGAGACAGGAGGACAGCAGATTCAAAGCCAGCCTCAGCAACTTAGTGAGGCCCTTGGCAATTTAGCAAGACCCTGTTTCCAAATAAAAACTAAAGTAGGGCTGGGGGTGTTGCTTGGAAGTAGACAGCCTCTGGGTTCCATCCCCAGGACCACTAACTAAATAAATAAAATAACAAAGCCACCTTCTTGTGCCTCTTGTCAAGGTCCCTTTTATACCTTCTGCACCTGAGATCTCCTCTCAAATCGAGGTTTCTCTGGACACACAGTGGACTCGGCACCTGGACCCACCCCTGCGACCAACTTTTCACTGATGATCTTGGAGTCACTTGAGCTTTCTTCTCTCATCCATCATATCTGATCTGTTCTGTCAGCTGTACTTTCAAGAACCTCGATCATCCCACCACTTCTCACCAACACCATCATAACCATGTCCACACCACCTCTCTGACCTGAACGACTGCAATACCTCCTAACTGGAGTTTGGAGGAAGGTGTGTACAAGGAACACACACACAACAGAGAGCATAAGATGTGGAAGGCCAGGAGACTAACCTGGAGGAGGCAGGCGTGCTATGTTCTCTATTATTACTACAATGATTACCATTATTATAACCACACTCAGGACTCCCATGGAATGAGTCTTTGTTCAGGCTGACCTTTGAGTTCCCCAATCGCTTGCCCTGCTCCCCCACGCTCCCGAGCCCTGGCTCCAGTAACCATCCAAGTCTTGTCTGCATTACAGGCTGCTTTCCTGAGTCGTCCCCTTCACAAATCTGAAAGGCTGCTAAGACCTGAGAGCACTTTCTTAACCCAAGTCCAAAGGGAAGACAACCCCTCATTCATCCTCTCCACAGAACTTTCACACCTTCCTCTTTTATCTTCTAACTTGTTAGCCTCGTGTGTAGCCAACCTTGGTGACCCTAGGAGAACCAAGAAGAATGGGATAGTGTCCTTACTATACAGGCTGACTTGAAGATCTTTATCCATGAAAAACAAATGCTTTAAAATGATGGTTACAGAGCC
>PVLC010015751.1:19980-36823 GCA_004027655.1 Graphiurus murinus
CACGCTTGTAATCCCAGCATTTGGGAGGCTGAGACCGGAGGATCCAGGTTCACAGCCAGCCTCAGCTACCTAGTGAGGCACTCCGCAACTTAGTGAGACCCAGTTTCAAAATAAAGAATAAAAAATAGGGCTGGGGGTATAGCTCGGAGGTAGAATGCCCCTGAGTTCAATCCCTAGTACCGAAAAAAAAAAAAAAAAAAGAATAAAAAATAGGGCTAGGGATATAGCTCAGAGGTAGAATGCCCCTGAGGTCAATTCCCAGTACCGCAAAAAAAATAAAATGATGGTCACAAAATGTTCAAAGGTCTTGGTGTACTGATGAACTGACCATGTTCTTTCCTGAAATCACTTCAAGTCAAAATCATTAGCCTTACAAAGTCTGTTAAATCCCTTAATTTTATCCTCTTTTACCCTTGCCTATTTTCCAACTTTGTTTCCTTGGCATAAAGATGCAGAAATGATGTTTGCAACCACTGAGCCCTGGAAAACACACAGTCAAAACAAGATTTGCACTTAAAAGTCTTTTTATTCTCTAGAATAAATTTGTTTATCTAATATCTCAAAGTCTCTAATGTAGTAATTATACTGTTGCTGGCAAACTACTAAGATTTTGTCTAAGACTATAATTAACATATCAGTGTGGCAACACTGTAACTTTATATTAACTTTTCTCACAAAGCATGCTTGGGGCTTGTTAAAAATCCCAGGGATATCTTCAGTACAACTTCCTCTTCCAAAATCCTCCTCAAAAAATTAAGAAAAATGGCACACATTAAAAAAATATGATGTGTATCATTTATATTTCCAAGTCATAAAATGAAAATCCAGAGATAAACTCTAGTACTCGGGAGGCTCACAAAACAGGATCACAGGTTTGAGACCAGACTCAGCAATTTAGCAAGCCTCTCAGCAACCTAGTGAGACCTTGTTTCAAAACAAAAACTACAAAAAGGGCTGGGGGTGTACCTCAGAAGTAGAATGCCCCTGGGTTCAAACCTCAGTACCAAAACCCACAGATAGTTCCCTGCCCTCCTCATAGGAACGTATTCTTAGAAATAGAATAAAATGATATAAAGCATGTCATCATGCAGATTTGAACAAAAGACCCATCAACTCTCCATTGTCATAGTATGGTCACTCTGACATAACATGTTAGTGTTAATATTTATTAAACAATTAACAATTCTGCTCTTCATAAGGAAGTTTCCAATGATTTTAAAGGGGCGTGATGCCAGTGCAGTTAAGCACATCTGTAATCCCAGTACTTGGGAGGCTGAGACAGAAAGACCACAGGTTTGAGACCAGCCTCAGCAATTTGCCAGACCCTTTTTCAAAATAAAAAATAAAGCCAGGCGTGGTGGCACATGCCTGTAACCTCGGTACTTGGGAGGCTGAGACATGAGAATCACAAGCTAAAGGACAGTCTCAGCAATGTAGCGAGACTCTCAGCAACCAAGTGAGACCCTTTTTCAAAATAAAATTTTTAAAAAGGTTGAGGGTTTAGCTCAAAGGTAGAATGCCCCTGGGTTCAATCCCCAGTACCACACAAAAAAAAGTAAAAATGAATGAATGAATGAATGAATGAATGAATGAGGCTGGGATGTAGCTTGGAGATAGAATGCTCCTGGCTTCAATCCCCAGTACCAAAATAAATAAGTAAATAAATATGATTTGGAAGACCTAGCTCTCATTCCATGTAAATGGACCAAAGACTTCTGAACTGGTAATTATATCCCTTGATCCTTTTTCCATAATTTCCCTCCATCAAAAATAGATACCAGAGCCAGGCGTGATGGCGCATGCTTGTAATCCCAGCATTTGGGAGGCTGAGACAGGAGGATCACAGGTTCGTGGCCAGCCTCAGCTACTTAGTGAGGCCCTCCACAACTTAGTGAGACCCTATTTCAAAATAAAGAATAAAAAATAGGGCTGGGGATGTAGCTCGGAGGTAGAATGCCCCTGGGTTCAACCCCAGTACTGCAAAAAAAAAAAAAAAGATACTAAACCAGGCACAGTGCACACTCATAATCTCAGTACATGGGAGGGCAAGACAAGAGGATTTCAGGTTTGCACAGACTCAACAAATTAGTGAAGCTCTCTACAACTTAATGAGACTATAGTTTCAAAATAAAAAATAAAACAGGTCTTGGGATATAGCTCAGAGGTAGAATACTCCTGAGTTCAATCCCCAGTACAGAGAGAGAGACAGAGAGACAGAGACACACCAAAAGAAATCTTAACCTAACAGAAAAATTCAAACAAGACACCAACATTCAGTATTACTGCACAAAACAGTAAAACAACTATCTTGAGAGGTGTTGGCAGCGAGTTCATTTTCCAGTCCTCCCAATCCTCAGCTAGGTGAGAGCCCAGGCAAGTGAGCCAATACCTCCTTGCCACTGTGCGTTTCTGTGAAATAAGGAAAATTAAAGAACCATTATCCAGAGGATTGAATAAATTAAAATCTGTAAGTGCCGAAGTGTGCCTGGCACAGCTTAAGTGTTTGTTGTTGTTAATTACTAATCATGGTGTTTTTCCCCAATAAAAGGCAATTTAAAAAGTAAAGGTTTTTGTTTTTCCCTTCACCAGTTTTGCCTCCTCAAATTTATCCACAATGAAAGGAACCCTGATATCAGAGTAGAACAATGTCTGGGGAAACAATAAGTGTAGTTAAATCATTTCCTCATTGTGTTGCTTCTGCTAATTCTGGCCCTTCAGTTCTCTGTTCTAGGAAACAAAGGGCCTCTCAGACATTTCCTACCTTACCCTTCTCAGGGCTCGTTATTTGGATGCCCCTTCTCAGTGCTTTCTCATCACACTTTTTTTGATTGTTTATCTGTATCTAAGACAAGACTAAAAATGTTCTGAAAGCATGGTGGCCTTGAAACCTGTTTGCTAAAGCAGGGGGTTTGTATCTCAGAGGTAAATAAAATTCATCCTTCCCAAATCTCCATTTTGTCTCTGCCCTTCCTCCATCCTAAATTTTCAGTAATGGACATGCAATCATTCTCTGTGCCAGTTGTAATGTGCAACATTTGGTTTAGAGGTACACACATATAAATGAAAAAGCCATAAACATACACATATACATACACACACACACAAATGTAAGATTAGGCAATGGAAAAAAAAATGATCCAGGGCAAAGAAAGATTATTAAATGAATAAGATTTACCAAAGGTCAAGAGACAATCCTATGGTTAAAGACAAAGCAAAATATTACAACTAAATCATCCAATGGAGCATATCTCATAAGTGAAAACCAGCTTTATATACCTGCTGTTATTCTGAGGGAATTTATTTAGGTTCAATGTCTTCAAATTTACATATACAAACTAACCATACATGTGAACAGTTAAATCATCTTTGCTCTATTTCCTTTTTTACAAAGTAATTGGACAATAAAAGAATGCTTGTGAAACTTCGAATATAATGGAGTATTATTGAACTAAGCCATCTGTATACACTTGGGACTCCAAAATGTCAAGGCAATATCATTTATCTTTGGCAGGAACAATATTTCCTCCAAAATCAGAAAGTGCTTAAGTAAAACGGCTACTCCTCATTTTTCAGATTTTGCACATTCCCTAAAGTACTCTTTACAGTGTTCTACCTTTCCATAAGAGACCTGTCGGGAACATTCCACTGCATTCCATTTACAATCAGCTGTAACCCCTGTGATCAGCAGTCCAAGTCCGCTTTCCAGCACAGCTGCCTTTTAATGCAGATTGCACATTTGTCTACACCATATTCATTTCATTGTTTGGAACAAGGCTATGTTCAAAATACACATACTAGCCGGGTGTAGTGGCTTACACTTGCAATCCCAGTACTTGGGAGGCTGAGACTAGAGGATCAGGGTTTGTAGCCAGCCTCTGCTACTTAGTGAGGCCCTTTGCAACTTAGTGAGACCCTATTTCAAAATAAAGAATAAAAATTAGGGCTGGGGATGTAGCTCAGAGGTAGAATGCCCTTGGGTTTCCAGCCCCAGTACCGCCAAAAAAAAAAAAAAAAAAGCACATACTTTCACAATCTAACTCTAATGATTTTTTAAAAAACAAGCCATTAATACTTTCTAAATATAGCATCTTTCACCTAAACACCTCACTTAAAATTTCTCAGCTAGGCGTGGTGGTGCACACTTGTAATCCCAGTACTTGGCAGGCTGAGACTAGAGGGTCACAGGTTCAAGACCAGTTTCAGCATCTTAGTGAGGCCTACCACAACTCACTGAGACCATTTCCAAATTAAAAAAATAAAATAAAATAGGGCTGGGGAAGCCGGGCATGGTGGCGCATGCTTGTAATCCCAGCATTTAGGAGGCTGAGACAGGAGGATCCGGGTTCCCGGCCAGTTTCAGTTACCTAGTGAGGAATTCCGCAACTTAGTGAGACCCTGTTTCAAAAATAAAGAATAAAAAATAGGGCTGGGGGTGTAGCTTGGAGGTAGAATGCCCCCGAGTTCAATCCCCAGTACCGCAAAAAAAAAAAAAGGCTGGAGATGTATCTTAGAGGTAGAATGCCCCTGGGTTTCACCCCTAGTACCACCAAAAAATTAAAATTCTCACATAAAATTATAATTACATATTAGTCAAACAAAAAACTGCCTCTACCTCTGAGCTACACCTCCAGCCCTATTTTTTATTCTGTATTTTGAAACAAGGTCTCACTAAGTAGCTGAAGCTGGCCGTGAACCTGCAATTCACCTGTCTGAGCCTCCCAAGTACTGGGATGAAGATTGTTTTTCTTTTTTTTTTGGTACTGGGGCTCGAACCCAGAGGTATTCTGCCTTCAAGCTATACCCCCCAGCTAGATTTTCTTATTTGGAAACCGGGTCTCACTAAGTTGATGAGAGTCTCATTACTTGCTGAGGAGGCTATCCTCGAACCTGTGGTCCTCCTGTCTCAGCTTCCCAAGTACCAGGATTACAAGCATGAGCTACCACGCCCAGCTGAAGATTAGTTTTCAATAGACCTAATTTAAAAGTTATACCACAGCCGGGCGTGGTGGTGCACGCTTGTAATCCCAGCATTCGGGAGGCTGAGACCTGAGGATCCGGGTTCGCGGCCAGCCTCAGCTTCCTAGTGAGGCACTCCACAACTTAGTGAGACTCATTTTCAAAATAAAGAATAAAAAATAGGGCTGGGGGTGTAGCTCGGAGGTAGAATGCCCCTGAGTTCAATCCCCAGTACTGAAAAAAAAAAAAAAAAAAAAATCAATGATTTGCTGGGCGTGGTGGCGCACGCTTGTAATCCCAGCATTTGGGAGGCTGAGACCAGAGGATCCGGGTTCGCGGCCAGCCTCAGCTACCTAGTGAGGCACTCCGCAACTTAGTGAGACTCAGTTTCAAAATAAAGAATAAAAAAAATTAGGGCTGGCGGTGTAGCTCGAAGGTAGAATGCCCCTGAGTTCAATCCCCAGTACCGCAAAAAAAAAAAAAAAAAATCAATGATTTGCTTTACCACAAAGTTACAGATTTAAAGATAATTTGCAAGTTACAATTATACCTACTGTTCAAGTCAATCATTTTTAAAACCATCCTTGGCAAGTTCAAGTGCTGTTTAAAATCAAGAAAGAAAAAAAAAAAAAAAAAGACTCCCAGAGCTCTAACAGGTATTTTATGACAGGATTTAGCAAAAATCACTGCTTACACCCATATTGTCATTAAGATACCGACTTAATAAGCATTAACAGTAGTTAAATTAGTTCATGGTTTCTTAATTGTAAAGAATAACAAAGCAGTCTGTATTTAAGTTTTATCGAAAACATCTCAGAGGGGAAAGCACTGAATGGATCATTCAGAATGTCAAAGTTCAAAGTGGTAATACACAAATTTTCATTTATTCTGATCGCGGCAGGCAGGGAGGGAGGAAGGGAGGAGAGGAATGTGAAATATATAACTGGTAGAAAAGAAGGTGTACTCACTGGTGGAGTTGCCTTGCATCTGAATAATGCACTTGGATTCCTTGCTGGTCTCTCGAGAATTGAAGGGCCTCACTCGGACAGCCACCTTCACTGAGGCTCCCGACATTCTGATGGCCTTCTAATATATATGCAGTCCAGAAATGAAGAATCAATCTTCTTCTGAAGTTATGTTCTAGTTTCCTTTAAAAAGAAAAAAGTTCCATTCAAGACAGAATTAAAGAAATTCAGACTAACTTGAGCGTATGTTCTATTTGTTTCCATTTCTAAACACCTCATCCCCTTCCTCCCGTGCAAATCTTATAGTTCCAACAGTAAATTATCAAATATTATTTTTTTTCTCTCTGCCTGAGTTTTCGTTTTTCTTTTTTTTTTTTTCAGCACGGATTTTTATATGTTTCTTGAGTACAACAGGGTTAC
This sequence comes from Graphiurus murinus, assembly GCA_004027655.1. NCBI lineage: Eukaryota > Metazoa > Chordata > Mammalia > Rodentia > Gliridae > Graphiurus > Graphiurus murinus. The sequence goes on from PVLC010015751.1 coordinate 26,322, forward strand.
ATAGACATTTATGACATATCAATCATTGTCAGAACACAAATACCACCACTTCTTCATTTTACACGTATAGCCCACATTCTTAACATAGCCTGGTAAAGCAAACTAAGAGTCATAAAACCATATTCCTTTAGGGTCATATATTTACTTTCTAAGAAGTGGGAGGGTCTTTCATCTACGCATCCTAGGTGCAATCTCCAGACTTTGAGACGCCAATGTAGCCATAGCAGAAGAGTCAGTATAATTACTCATATATGCAGATAGCAACTGCCAGGGGGGAGAGGGCCCAACTGGGCTCCCACAACTCCCCCGTTTTTATTTTAAAATGCATGAAAATTATCAAATTTTCTTTTTGTGTGGGTGTGGTACTGGGAGTTGAACTCAGGGGCATTCTACCTCCGAGCTATACCCCCAGACCTATTTTTTATTCTTTATTTTGAAACCGAGTCTCACTAAATTGCATAGTGCCTCAGTAGGTAGCTGAGGCTGGCCGCGAACCCAGATCCTCTGGTCTCAGCCTCCCGAATGCTGGGATTACAAGCGTGCACCACCACGCCCAGCTTCAAATATTAAAGATTGAAATTAACTGGGTGTGGTGGCACACGCTTGTAATCCCAGTACTTGGGAGGCTGAGACAAGAGGATCGCAGGTCCAAGGCCAGCCTCAGCTACTTAGTGAGGCCCTCCACAACTTAGTGAGACACTGTTTCAAAGTAAAGAATAAAAAATAGAGCTGGAAGTGTAGCTCAGAGGTGGAATGCCTCTGGGTTCAATCCCCAGTACCACAAAAAAATAAATAAATAAATTTTAAATTAGCCAGGCACGGTGGCACACGCTTGTATCCCCAATACTTGGAAGGCTGAGACAGGAGAATCACAGGTTCAAAGCCAGCCTCAGCAACTTAGTAAGGCTCTATGCACCTTAGTGAGACCCTGTTTCAAAATAAAAAATAAAATAGGGCCTGGGTTGTAGCTTGGAGGTAGGATGTCCCTGGGTTCAACCCTCAGCACCACACACACACAAAAAGATTGAAATTGGTTTTCCTATTCCGTTATCTTTTCCTCATACTCAAAAAATCCTGAACTTATTAGTTTTTAAAAACCCTGCAGCTGGGCATTTGGGAGGCTGAGACCACAGGATCCGGGTTCTCGGCCAGCCTCAGTTACCTAGTGAGGCACTCGCAACTTAGTGAGACCCAGTTTCAAAATAAAGAATAAAAAATAGGGCTGGGGGTATAGCTCGAAGGTAGAATGGCCCTGAGTTCAATCCCCAGTACTGGAAAAAAAAAAAAAAAAACTGCAAAATATCAGGTATCAATTTTGATTTCTGTGTTTTTGGATCAATCTTCAGTTGCATATGAAAAATGCAATCTTTTTTTTTTTTTTTTTTTTTTGGTTTTGTGATACTGGGAATTGAACCCAGAAGAATTAAATCTTTGGGCTACATCCCCAGACCAATTTTATTTCTTATTTTGAAACAGGGTCTCACTAGGTTGCAGAAAGCCTCACTAAATTGCTGAGGCTGTCCTTGAACCTGTAATCCTCCAGTTTCAGCCTCTCAAGTACTAGGATTACAAGCATGCACCACCATGCCTGGCTACAATATGTTTAATTTTTGAAGAAGTTCCTTAAACAAGTAACTTCCATCTGCAAACCACTTAATATCTTTCTTTAAAGAAATGCTTGTGTGTGTGTGTGTGTGTGTGTGTGTGTGTGTGTGTGTGTGTGTGTGTTGCTGGGGATTGAATCCAGGGGCATTCTACCTCCCACGCTCTACCCCTCGCCCCCCTTTTTTTTTTTTTAATTTGGAAACAAGGTCTTGCTAAATTGCTGAAAGCTTTGCTAAATTTGCAGAGTCTGGTCTTGAACCTGTAATCCTCCTGTCTCAGCCTCCCAAGTACGGGGATTACAGGCATGCACCACCACACCTGGCTGCAGGGAACTTTCTATACTTTAATTACAGTTGAAACTATTTGGTTACAGGATGTATAATTAAACAGCAATGAGCAGAGATGAGTTCTAGCTGGCTCCTTTAACTATGCAGTGAGTTCCTTTAACTTCGAAGGTGCTTGGCATATGCATCTCGTTTGACCCTGATGATTACCCTGCACAGTAAGCAGAGAACGTTCCCAGAGACTCAGGTCCTACACCCATATGTAGCAGTGACTCATGGCAGAATCAAGTCATCTCACTACTGAAAGAAGCTACAGGAAAAATGTGAACATTTTCTGAGGAATAGTTTCACTCCCAACAGAATGAAACCAACACTATCCTGTAAAAAAAATATATAGATATATAATTTCCACAAGCAACAACCCATCTCTCTAATCAGGAAGAAAATTATACTCTATTCTATTCATTATATAAACATCGTGATAAGAGCCAAACAAAAGAAAAAGCTGAAAAAGAAAAGTATTTATGAGTCCAATTAACAGGGAACCCAACAATATATAAATCTGACCAATACTTTCCACACAATTAAGTAGAGATTAGAAATTCTAACCTTCAGTAGCTCAATGATACTAATGTTTTCCCCTGGGAAAGCATTAAAAAATAAAAATAAAAAAATAAAATCCCAATTCACTCTTCTTCATTACCCTATCTTATTTTCTTTTTCATTTGTGGTACTGGGGCTTAAACCCAGGGTCATTCTATCACTGAGCTACATCCTAAACTGTTTTTATTGTTTAAGACAGGGTCTTGCTAAACTGCCCAGGCAGGCCTCCAAGTCAAGGTCCTCCTGCCTCAGCCTCTTGAATTGCTGGGATTACAGAAATGCACTATCATGCCTTGATCCTACTTTATTTTCTTCTTTTTTTGGGGGGTGGTGGTGGTGGTGTGTGTGTGTGTGCGCACGAGCGCGAGCACGCACGCCTATGTGTAGACGGGGATTGGGGCGGGGGGCACTGGAGATCGAACCCAGGGGCATTCTACCTCTGAGCTACATTCTCAGCCCTGTTTTATTTTTATTTTGAAACAAGGTCTTGATAGGTTGATGAGTCTCATTATTCCTTGAACCTGTGATCCTCCTATCTCAGCCTCCCAAATACTGGGATTATAAGCATGCACTACCAGGCTCGGCTCCTACCTTCTTTTCTTTTCTTTTTTTTTTCCCTGTACTGAGGATTGAACCCAGGGGCATTCTACCTCCGAGCTACACCCCCAGCCCTATTTTTTTATTCTTTATTTTGAAATAGGGTCTCACTAAATTGCAGAGGGCCTAAGTAGCTGAAGATGGCTGAGACCCTGCAATCTTCCTGACTCAGCATCCCAAGTACTGGAATTACAAGCATGTACTACCAAGCCAGACCACAAAATTAAACTTTCTAAAGCATGATTTTCCATGCTTTAGAATGTTTCAATTATCAGAACCTTCTCATATCCCTCAGTGCTTACAAGATCAAGACCAAAGTCAAGGTACTGTTATGTTCCAGGGAAGCTTCTTCACTATCCCATGTACACTTCACTATTTCTCCTCTTCAGTGGGCATATAGGTTTTTTCTCCCCGTATGAGACTGTCCAGCTCCAATCTCACCGCTTCCAAATGCCTCAACCAAACATTCCTGGAATCAATTATATTTCTCACAGCATTTACAGCCTCAGACACACTGTAAGACACTATCATTTTAATGACTGCATTCTATCTTACTTCATTCTTTGTTGAATCTCAAAGCAAATATCCAAGTCCTTCAAAAATGTTTACACTTGGGTTCCGTGAAAAATTGGCTAATTTCAAGTCTAGGCAAGAAATTTCAAGAAAATCCTGGAACATTCTCATATGCCCTAAAGCAAAATTCTGTCAAAGATAAATGAGATCATGTCAAAGGACAGAAGCAAGCCAGGCATGTTGGCACAAATTTATAATCCCAGTACTTGGGAGGCTGAAACAGGAAAGTCACAGGTTCAAAGTCAGCCTTGGCAACTAAGCACAGCTCCCAGAAACCTAGTAAGACTCCATTTCCAAATAACAAATAAAATCAGGCTGGGGGTAGCTCAGAGGTAGAATAAAGAAAAATAAATAAATATGTAAATAAAACCGGGCTTGGAGATGTAACTCAGAGGTAAAAGGACCTTGGGTTCCATCCCCAGTACCACAAAAAAAAAAAAAAAGGACAGAAGTGCCAATTTAAAGGAGCTCCCAAGCCGGGCATGGTGGCCCACACTTGTAATCCCAGCACTTGGGAGGCTGAGACCGGAGGATCCGGGTTCACAGCCAGCCTCAGCTACCTAGTGAGGCACTCCGCAACTTAGTGAGACCCTGTTTCAAAATAAAGAATAAAAAATAGGACTGGGGGTGTAGCTCGGAGGTAGAATGCCCCTGGGTTCAATCCCCAGTACTGCAAAAAATAAAGGAGCTCCCAAGCCGGGCGTGGTGGCGCAAGGCTTGTAATCCCAGCATTTGGGAGGCTGAGACCGGAGGATCTGGGTTCACGACCAGCCTCAGCTACCTAGTGAGGCACTCCGCAAATTAGTGAGACCCTGTTTCAAAATGAAGAGTAAAAACTAGGGCTGGGGGTGTGGCTCGGAGGTAGAATGCCCCTGAGTTCAATCCCCAATACCACACAAAACATAAAATAAAATAAAGGAGCTCCCAGCCGGGTATGGTGGCGTACACCTATAATCCCCATACTTGGGAAGCTGAGGAAGGAGGATTGCAGGTTCTCTGCCAGTCTCAGCTACTTAGTGAGGCCCTCCACAACTTAGTGAGACCTGGTTTCAAAATAAAGAATAAAAAATAGGGCTGGGGATATAGCTCAGAGGTAGAATGCCCCTGAGTTCAATTCCCAGTACCGCAAAAAAAAAAAAAAGAAAGAAAGAATAAAAAAGTAAGGTTGAGGCTGTAGCTCAGAGGTAGAATGCTCCTGGGTTCCATCCTCCCCAGTACTGGAAAAAAAAAAAAAAAAAAAAGAATGCCTCTGAATTCAACCCCCAGTACCACAAAAATAAATTAATAAATGAGACTTCTGTGATTTATCAACCACATGCAAGGATTTTTCAGTCAAAATAACCTACAGCCAGGCGTGGTGGCGCATGTTTGTAATCCTAATACTTGGGAGGCAGAGACAGGAGGATCACAGGTTCACAGCCAGCCTCAGCTACTTAGTGAGGTCCTCTGCAACATAGTTAGACCCTGTTTCAAAATAAAGAATAAAAAATAGGACTGGGGGTGTAGCTTGGAGGTAGAATGCCTCTGGGTTCAATCCCCAGTACTGCAAAACAAACAAAAAAACTTACAAATATCTACATTTTTCAAATAATCAGGAATAGAAAAAAACAAGGTTACCAAAATGTTGACAGTTAATGAGTACCATAGATATATATTTTTTTTAATTTATTTTTTCTTTTTGTGTTCTACTCAGGGTCTACCAAAGTGTTGAATGTGCTAACTTACGAATAAGACAGCAAAGACTGAACCCTCTGCTGGGCTTTTGAAATACATGACCATGCATTTGTAACTATCAACACTAACATTTCTAGTATCTAATGTCTTTACATATTTATGTTTTCAACACACTGCTTGATCCCTCTACCTAGCTATTCAACTACACATACCAAAGCCAAAATAAAATATTTCTCCTCCAGACAATACCAGTTTTTTTGCCTCTTTTCTATTTCTTTTCATGTTCCCATTGGAACATGTTCCCAAGCCAGAAGTGGTTGTGCACACTTGTAATCTCAGTACTTGGGAAGCTGAGGCAGGAGGATCACAGGTTTAAGGACAGCGTCAGCAAGAAGTGAGACTATTATCAACCTAGTGAGACCCTGCTTCAAAATAAAAAATAAAATAGGGCTGGGTTTGTAGCCTGGAGGTAGAATGCCCCTGTGCTCAATTCCCAGTACCACAAAAACAAAACCAAAAAAAGCTTGCTTTCTCTATCCATCTAAATCAGTCACCAAATTGCATGCCTTCTATCTGTAATATCCATTTCTATCACATCCCTGTTAGGCCTTCACTACTTCTCACCCAAGGCCTTCTTAACCAGCTGGCTCTCTTCCCTCTACCCATTCATACTAGACAATATCACCCTACCCTTTTTTTCCCTACTCTGTATTACACAACACTGCCAGATTCATCTATCTGAAGTCTTTTCCTGTCATTGTCTACTTAAAAATCCTGTGACCCTTCTGTCAATGACTGACCTCCCCACACTGGCATTCAAATTGTTCTGCAACATAAACCACCTAATTTTTCAAGCCCACAAAACACTGCCTTCCACCCACATTCCCTAACCACCACCCACCAGAGAGCTTTCCAGAACCATCTCATGTTTTCCTTCCTCTGTGTCTTTGCTCCAGCATTCCCTCTACCCGCCTGGATAAATTATGTTCAGACTGATCACTTAGTTCCACTGTTCTCAGTCTAATCCACAATATTCCCCCCAAAGCACCTTCCTCTACTCCTGCTCTTTCCAAAATCCAACTTAAGCTTCCAGGACCATCACGTGTATTCCGTCTCTAAAGCCTTCACAGACTGTCCCACCACCTCCAGAACTAAATGCAACTGCTCTAACACTTCTCAATTCACTGACCTTATCTCTGGCAGAATAAATTACTTAGGTTTTTGTTGTTGTTGTTCCTGCTATAGATTTTAAATTTCTTAGCTGGGCATGGTGGTGCAGCTTGTAATCTCAGTACTTGGGAGGCTGAGATCGGAGGATCCGGGTTCCCAGCCAGTCTCAGCTACTTAGTGAGGCCCTCCACAACTTAGTGAGACCCAGTTTCAAAATAAAGAATAAAAAATAGGGCTGGGGTGTAGCTCGGAGGTAGAATGCCCCTGAGTTTAATCCCCAGTACAGCAAAAAATAAATAAAATAAATAAAAATTTCCTGAAGAGCCGGGCGTGGTGGCGCACGCTTGTAATCCCAGCATTCGGGAGGCTGAGACCGGAGAATCCGGGTTCGAGGCCAGCCTCAGCTACCTAGTGAGGCACTCCGCAACTTAGTGAGACTCGGTTTCAAAATAAAGAATAAAAAATAGGGCTGGGGGTGTAGCTCGGAGGTAGAATGCCCCTGAGTTCAATCCCCTGTACCGCAAAAAAAAAAAAAAAAAAAAAAAAAAAAAAATTTCCTGAAGACAAGAATATAATCTTGGTCATCTATAATCCCTTAAAACAGGGGATCTTGAATATAGTAGTTGATTTTGTTATTGCTGAATTCCTTCTTACTATCAATGGACTAATGTTTCAATGGTACTAACAAAAAAACATGTTTCAAAAAAGTATCACCAACAAGAAAAGATTAACTCAAATTATTTTCTAACTGAAAAAGCTACTCTTTTTGGAAGCAATATATACATTTTTAAATCACTTTCCCACAACAACCTGAACACACACACACACACACACACACACACACACACACACAGTTTTAATCCTCCTGTGGTAAAACTGCAACCATCTTCACAAGTGAGTTAAAATTTTGTACAGTAATTGAAAATTATCCTTAAGTGGACTTATAGAGTTACTTTGTTACTTCCCTATTATAAATAGTATTTCTTTCATAGGATGTCAACTTTAACCCTTCCCCCTTTTTTTTATACTAGGGATTGAATTCAGGGGTATCTATCTCCAAGCTATACCCATAAGCTCTATTTCATTTTTTATTTTGAAACAGTCTCACTAAGTTGCTAAGGATCTCACCAAATTGCTGAGGCTGGCATTGAACCTGTGATCCTCCTGTTTCAGTCTCCCAAATACTAGGATTATGGGCATGCACCACACCCAGAAACCTTGCTCCTTTAAAAAAAAAAAAAAAAGCCGGGCATGGTGGTGCACTTGTAATCCCAGCATTTGGGAGGCTGAGACTGGAGGATCTGGGTTCTCAGCCAGCCTCAGCTACCTAGTGAGGCACTCCGAAACTTAGTGAGCCCCTGTTTCAAAATAAAGAATAAAAAATAGGGCTGGGGGTGTAGCTCAGAGGTAGAATGCCCCTAAGTTCAATCCCCAGTACCAAAAAAAAAAAAAAAAAATCACTTATTATCTAAGTCTGAAATCAAGTTAAAATCCAGTGAAAAATATTTCAGTTTTTTGTTTGTTTGTTTTTGTTTTTTGCAGTACTGGGGATTAAACTCAGGGGCATTCTACCTCCAAGCTACACCCCCAGTCCTATTTCCAGTCCTATTTTTTTTTCTTTATTTTGAAACAGGGTCTCACTAAGTTGCGGAGTGCCTTACTAGGTAGCTGAGGCTGGCCACAAACCCAGATCCTCCAGTCTCAGCCTCCCAAATGCTGGGGTTACAAGCGTGCGCCACCATGCCTGGCTATTTCAGAATATTTTTAAGAAGTTACAGGAAGCCTGGTATTGTGGTGTATGCCTGTAATCCCAGTACTTGGAAAGCTAAAACAGGAGGATTACGACAGTTGTTCAAGGCCAGTCTCAACAATTTAGTGAGACAGACTTTCAGCAATTTAGTGAGAAATTTTCAAAATAAAAATAAATAAAATGGGCTGGGGAGAGGGTGTTGAAGGTAGAATGGGTTTAATCCCTACCACCAAAAAAAAAAAAAAGAATCTACTACTACAGGAAAACAACACTTCTTAATAATTAGCATAAAAATACATTTTTAAAGCTTTGAAAGCCAGGAAAGAGGCAGGTAGGAAAAGTAATCATATGTACTCTCAATCACTTACCCAGCCTCAGTTCTAGACTGTTCCTCTGACCTGTTTTCTTTTCCTTCCTTATGACATATAATTAGAAGCATTAGGAAAGTGGAATGGAACAAAAATTCCAGAAGCATTCACTAGCATTAAAGGGACAATAAAGCATTTTGGCCTAATTCATTTGGATATTTCTCCATTAATTTTTGCCTAATTACTTAACTTTATAATCCTGCAGAATTCCTACATGCTCTCCGAGGGACCATAACCTGATACAATTATTAGGAGTCTAAGGAGAAGACAAATTGGTCCTTTAAGTAAGTGAATAAACAAGCCAGGCATGGTAGCCAACTCCTGTAATCCCAGTATTTGTGAGGCTGAGACAGGAGGATCACAGGTTCAAGGACAGCCTCAGCAAGTAGTGAGACTCTCTTCAACCTAGCAAGACCCTGTTTCAAAATAAAAAATAAAAATAGGGCTGGAGGTATAGCTCAGAGGTAGAATGCCCCTGGGTTCAATCCTCAGTACAACCAAAAAAAAAAAAAAAAAAAAAAGGTCAATAAACAAGAATACAATATAAGTTTTTTGGTTGGTTTATTTTTGTAATATCTCTTTTCTAAAGCCAAGGTGTGGTGGTGCACACTTGTACTTGGGAGGCTGAGACAGGAGGATCCAGGTTTGCAGACAGCCTCAGTTACTTAGTGAGGCTCTCCGCAACTTAGTGAGACCCTGTTTCAAAATAAAAGAATAAAAAAATAGGACTAGGGGTGTAGCTCGGAGGTAGAATGCCCCGGGGTTCAATCCCTAGTACCGCAAAAAAAAAAAGAATCAAATAGGGGGTGGAGCTCTGAAGTAGAAGCCCCTGGGTTCCATCCCCAGTATCATAAAAAATAAAAATATGCAAGCCGGGCATGGTGGCGCACGCTTGTAATCCCAGCATTCGGGAGGCTGAGACTGGAGGATCCGGGTTCGCGGCCAGCCTCAGCTACCTAGTGAGGTACTCCGCAACTTAGTGAGACCCCGTTTCAAAATAAAGAATAAAAAATAGGGCTGGGGGTATAGCTCGGAGGTAGAATGCCCCTGAGTTCAATCCCTAGTACCGCAAAAAAAAAAAAAAATAAATAAAAATAAAAATATGCCTTTTCTAATAAAAAAAAATAAATGTCTAAGCTAAACAGGTTTAGTCAAGCCCCCCCACCTGTACCTAAAATAACCTGATACAATTTTTAGAATTGTCAGATATATTCTCCTGCCACTGCAATTACGAGATAAGTATCCTCTTTTTCACTGCTGATGTGATTTTTTATAAACCAAGAGGTACATCAAAAAAAACAACATCTTCTATGGCCCATGATTTAAACTATACTAAAATGAAAATAATTTGTGGGAGGTGGGTATTAGGGGCTAAATGCAGAACCTGGCACAAGCTCTACCACCAAGCTACATCCCCAATCCTTTTTGTTTTGAGACAGGGTCTCCTTAAGTTGCCCAGGCTGAGCCTGAACTTGGTTTGCTCCTGCCTCAGCCTCTAGAGTCACTGGGATTATAGGCTTGCCACTGTACCTGCCTTTTTTTTTTTTTTGCAGTACTGGGAATTGAACTCAGGGGCATTCTACCTCCGAGCTATACCCCCCAGCCCTATTTTTTATTCTTTATTTTGAAACAGGGTCTCCTAAATTGCAGAGTGCCTCACTAGGTAGCTGAGGCTGGCCCCGAACCTGGATCCTCCGGTCTCAGCCTCCCAAATGCTGGGATTACAAGCGTGCACCACCACGCCCGGGTACCTGGCTCCTTTTTAAATTTTTTAGGTGGGACCAACTCCAAAGTTTGTACAGTTAATACTAAGCTCTATCTAGTAGGCTAACGACTTCTATTATCTAGCTGCCTTTTTCTTCCCCCTCCCCCTCCCCC
>PVLC010015752.1:0-36723 GCA_004027655.1 Graphiurus murinus
AAAAAAAAAAAAAAACTGAACTTTAGCGAAAAAGTTTGATTGTACATAGTCTATATTTTAAGAAAATAAATAGACAAAAATCATTAGAGAACATGTTCTCCATCCATGCTTTGAAAAATTTTGTAGAAGGCTTGTTTTCTAGTTTCTCCTTCCTCTGCTTATAAGTACCTCTGAACACTACCCTGGATGTTGGGGTCATGATGAAACTACCGTTTCTGGTCACTGAAAGCCTCTTCAGCTCAAGGCTCTAAGAAGCGACAAATTGATTAATCAAAAAACAGCCACACAGGCAAAGTAAGGTGGTCCAAACGTCTAATCCTAATACTTGGGAGACTGAGACAGGAGGATTGCAGGTTTGAGGTCAGCCTCAGCAACCCTGTTTCAAAAAATGAGACCCTGTTTCAAAAAATAAAAAAAAAAAAGTAAAAAGTTCTGATAACATAGCTAAGAGGAAGAATGCCCCTGGTTTCAATCCCCAGGTTGTTTTGTTTTGTCTTAAGGAAAAGAAAAAAGAAAACACGCACATTTTAAATAATGAGAACTATATATAATGTATGAGTCAGTAAATGTAAACATGTGTGTGTATGTGTGTGTGTGTGTGTGTGTGTGTGTTAGAAACTTCTAGTATAGTCAATGAGTTTCTACTATTAAAACTTTTGTTTTGCCGGGCGTGGTGGCACATGCTTGTAATCCCAGCATTTGGGAAGCTGAAATCAGAGGATCTGGGTTCTCGGCCAGCCTCAGCTACTTAGTGAGGCACTCTGCAACTTAGTGAGACACGGTTTCAAAATAAAGAATAAAAAACTAGGGCTGGGTGTGTAGCTTGAAGGTAGAGTGTCCCTGAGTTCAATCCCCAGTACCGCAAAAAAAAAAAAACAAAAAAAAAAAAAACTATTGTTTCTCTACTAAACTTCTGATTCCCTGAGAATAGTGAAAATTGCAGTTAGTTGATTATTTTTTTTCCTGGTAGTGATTGGGAGAGAATCCAAGACCTTGCATATGTTAGGCAAACATTCCACCACTGAGCTCTATCCGCAACCCTGTTCCCTTTATCTTTGTGAAATTAAAGATCAAATGAAAGACCTTATTCATGCTAGGCAAGCGCTCTACTACTGTGCTGCACCCACTGCCATGTTGTTTTTGTTCTGCCAAAATTTCTCTTCTCCAGGTTTAGGTTTATCATATAATTTTTGGTGTTATGTGTTGTTTAGAGCCTGATAGCTCTTATCTGTAAGTGACTTTTTGCTTTGCAGAGAATTGTTTAGATTCCCACTTGCTAAAAGTTCACACCTCACTTTAAAAATATTTATATCTTTAGTTCTATTTATAAGTTTATACAATTTCTTAAAATCCTCTGTCTCAAACATAGTTAAGAATGTGTGCTACAGAATTTTTCTATCTGTATTTCCTAGCACTGGGCAGGTAGTCTTTTGTTCCCTTCTCATCCTCTTTACAAGGAAAGGGTTAAGGATAGGGTTAGGCTTAGGGTTAGGGTTAGGCTTAGGGTTAGAGTTACAAGGGAAGTTGTGGGGAAAGTACAGTTCAAAAGAAGTCTAAGCCAAAAGTGGATTGTCCATTGAGAAAAGCCATGCCTGTAATTTTACTTGGTGTGTTGTAGAGTTAATATGCTCCTTTCCTGTAGCACACCAAATTTTTCATGTTGAAACATTTTATGGCATAAATTATATGGTAATTCAAAATTCCCTCGTGGTAAACATATTTAGTCATTTTTATCTTTTTCTGTGGTATTGATGATTGAACTCAGGGGCAGTCTACCTCTGAGCTACACCCTCAGCCCTTTCTTATTTTTTATTTTAAAGCAGGCTCTCACCAAGTTGCAGAGGGCTTTCCTAAATTTCTGAGGCTAGCCAGGGACCTGTGATCATCCAGTCTCAGTATCCTAAGTACTGGGATTACAGGTGTGGAAAACCATGCCTGACTTAGACATTACTAATACATCTTTCTTTTCTGCTTTACTGACATATGGTAAAAATCTCCCTCTTAAACACAAAGATAGTTTTCTTATGTTTCTATTTTTATTACAATAGTTAATAAATCTACTTTTATATACTTAATATTATATATATTTATCTTGTAATTTTGAAAAATGGTCTCTTTTAATTGATTTTTTTAAAAATTAGTCTGCTATTTAGGATATGAAGGGAAGCACACCAAGAAATGTGGTATGCAAATATTAATGTACCACCTTGAATTTCACTATGATGTATAATTTATTGCACTAATAAAACTCTAAAAAAAATTCACCAACTATACATTTCGATTAGATTAAATACTTTCTACTAAAGTGAATAAGTTAAAAGGACTAATTAGCTTAGGTCTATGATGAGTTTATAGGGGTTTTCTCTAAAATATGGTGCTGGGGTTTATTTTTTTTAAATAACATTTTATTTCTCAATAATATAATATTTAATATGTGTAATTAAAAGGTAGAGAGGCTTGGCCAGGTATGGTGGTGCACATCTATAATCCCAATACCTTAGGAGGCTGAGACAGAAGAACAAGTTGGAGAATAAACTCAGCAACCTAAAAGGACCCTGTTTCAAAACAAAACAAAACAAAAAAATTAAAAAACTGATGGTTTAGCTCAGAGGTAGACACTCCAGACTCAATACCCAGTACCAAACAAACAAATAATCAAACAAACAAAAAAGTAGAGGGGCTAAATAAGAAACAGTGCATCAACAATGGCAGTGTTATAAGATATTCATTTGCTACTTCTTTTTTTTTTTAAATTTTACTGGCACATTATAGTCTTACATCATAATGTATTTCATAAAGATAGTGACATACATGCACACAGCACTTGGTGAGTTTTCCCCCAGCTCCTTCCCACTCTCCCTTCCTCATAGGAGATATTGAAATTGCATTGCTATTCTCACATACACACGTAATGTCAGTGGAAATGTTTCCTTCATTAATTTTCCCTCTACCTCTGCCACAAAGATAATTCAAATGTCTGATTTCTCAGTATCATAAGCAATGTCTACAGAAGGATATGAAAGTGACTTTACCATTAATGTTATTTTTATTATCTGTGAAACTTTTTTAGACCTATTTCCTTCAGTGGATATGGACAAATCGATATGATGCAACTGTATATACTTGTCATAAAGTTATAGCACTAAGAAAGTTATAAGGTCAGATTGACCAAACATGAGTTTGAATGAAGCAACAGATGCCAGAAAAAAAGGAAGATAAGTGAACAGAATCAATATCTAGGTCTGGAATCGATAACCACTAGATAAATTCTCATTCACTATTTTCTGAGTTGTTTTTAATAAACAAGTATTACTGGGAACTAAGCTCCATGGGCTTTGATAAATCAATCTGACAAAGCACACGGATAAGTATGCACAATCTTTGTCACAGTATTTTTAATGCAAAAGAAAAATAAAATGCATGCAGTGCTATTGAAATACAGAGAAGATGGCTAGATCCAGTGGCACAGGCCTATGGTCTATCTACTTGGAAGACTGAAGCAGGAGAATAGCTATTTCTAGTCCAGACTGCACAACTTAGTGAGACCTGTCTCATAAAAAAAAATAATAATAATAATAATAATAATAATAAAAGGATCAATCCCCAGTACCAGTATACCCATATACATAAAAACACATACATACACATATATACATGATTAATTCAGAAAAGACTTAGTCTGGAGATTTGGAAGAAAACCACTGAGATAGAATTGAACATTTGATATCATTGTTACTATTCAAAGAAATACTAGAACTCAATGGAAAGGTTAGAACAGTGAGTTTCTAGAGACACTACTCCGTAGAGCTTCAAAGAAAAGTGTATTATTTCTAGGTTTCTAAAGGTGAATTTACAATGTTTTAGGATTATGTTATAAAATTTTTAATGTTAGAATTTGACAAAGATTAGATAATTCTGTTGTGTTTCTATAAAGTTTGTTTTCTTCTCTCAATACCTTTTCAGCACTGTACTGAAAAACTATCAGCCTGTCACCAAATCTAATTTTTTGTTATCTATCATGGTCTATTTGAACTCAGGTGAGGAATGTTGACCAGGGACAAGCCAATGCTTAGGAGGGAAGTAGCTGGAAGGAGAGAAATCAAATGCCCTTGAAGCCAGGAGGCCTCCTTCCAGTGTGCCCAGGTCTCATAACTAGGTTTCAATGACTACAACTTTGATTTTTTTATTTATTTTTGCTCCCTACTCTCCTACATCCTTGGATCCAGACCTTACTTTCTCTATTCTTGCTTTGTTTTCCACATTACTTATCTCTTTTTAGTATATTTTAATTCATTTATTATGTTTCCTATTTAATCTGTGACCCCTGCTAGAATCTATGCTCTGTTGAGGGCAGGATCATTTTTCATTTATTGGTATACTACAAGTGTTATGTAATAAATGCTAACTAAAAAATAAATAAATGGATAGATCCTAGGACTGTCACTCATTACCTGTGTGTTGACTGGTTATGTACTCAATACTTGTGAGCCTTAATTATTTGTAAGACAGGTTAGGAATGCCAACTTCACAGAGTTATTTTGAAGTTTTGTTTTTTGTTTGTTTGTTTTTGTGTATATTTTAAGATTGCTAAGTTGCCCAGGCTGAACTCAACTCCTGTACTCAAATGATCCTCCTTTCTCAGCTTCCTAAGTAGCTGGGACTACAAGCATGCTCTGTCACACCTGGCTGTAAATTTCAATCTATCAGCAAGCATATAGGCATGCACACACATACACACACACACACACACACACACACAAACACATACACACTCATATAGTCATGTGCCATTTAACAACATGATTATATTCTGAGAAATTCATTATTAGGCTATTTTATCATTTTGTGACTGTGTTACTTTGCGCATATACAAACTTAGACTATATAGCCTACTACAAAACTAGTCTATATAGTATTAACTATTGCTCCTAACCTGAAAACCTATATTGCATGTATACTGCACTGAATACTGTGGACAATTGCAAATAAACGGTAAGTATGTGTATATCTAAATATAAAAAGTATAGTAAAATACATTATAATAGATGAAAAATAGAATTTTTAGGACATATCATGAAAGGAGCTTTTAGAACTGTAAGTTGCTAAAAGTCAATGAGTGAATGATAAGTCACTATGAAGGCCTAAAACGCTACTGTGTACTACCTTTGGCTATATAATCAATGTACCTGGAAGCTGCGGTAGACTTTAATGAATAAATAGTATCATTGTCTTCAATGCAAAACTTACTATACTTTATAAACATTTTATTTCTTTAAGTTTATACTTTTTTGTAAAAACAATTTCAAAAAATGTAGAGTTAGCTGGGCGTGGTGGCGCACGCTTGTAATCCCAGCATTTGGGAGGCTGAGACCGGAGGATCCGGGTTCGCGGCCAGCCTCAGCTACCTAGTGAGGCCCTCCGCAACTTCGTGAGACCTGGTTTCAAAATTAAGAATAAAAAATAGGGCTGAGGGTATAGCTCGGTGGTAGAATGCCCCTGAGTTCAATCCCCAGTACCAAAAAAAAAAAAAGTAGAGTTATACGAACCATTTTTCTTTACATCCATATTCTTTAAGTATTTTTTATTTTTTCAAAACTTTTTTTTTACCTTTTAAACTTTTTCATTAAGATCGAAAACACGGGGCTGAGGGTGTAGGTTGGTGTTAGAGCACTTGCTTATCATGCGTGAGGTACTGTATTCCATCCCCAGAACCACAAAAAGAGAAAACACTCTAAAGAACAAATACACCCTAGCCTAGGCCTACCCAGGGTCAAGAAGGCTGATGTCGCTGTCCCCACCTCCACATCCTGTCTCAGTGGAGGCTCTTCAGGGACTATTGCAGGCCAGGAGCTGTCATTTCCTATAGTAACAATAACATTTTCTGAAATCCCTCCTGGAAGACATGTCTGAGGTTGTTTTACAGTTAACGGTACACTCTTAAATAATAATTTAAAAGTACAGCATAGTAAACACATAAACCAGTAACACAATGATTTATTATCATTGTCAAGCATTACATAATGCACAAAGTTTGTGTGTGGTACTGGGGAATGAAGCCAGGGGTTCTCTACTTTTAAGCTACCTCCCCAGCCCTATTTTTAAAAAATTTATTTTGAAAAAAGGGTTTCACTGTTACTGTGCCCTGGCCTCAAACCTAAAATTCTCCAGTCTCAGCCTCCCAAGAACTAGGATTACAAGCATGTATCATGATGCCCTAATATGTGTGTACTATGCAACTGCTAGTGTAGTGGCTTGGTTTATACCAACATCACAATAATCACATGAGAAACAAGCTACACTGAGGCATTTGACCACTATATTGTCAATAGGTGACAGGAATTTTTCAGCTCTTTTTTAATGGTAATGGACCACTCTTGGACATCTAGTCTGTCATTGTCTGAATATCATTGTGTGGCATATGAAGAGAGAAGGAAACAGAGTATAATACAGACCTTGAGTATAAACAACATTTACACTTATGTGGCTCTCTTCTTCTTTCCTGCTTATTAATGTACATGTCTGTAGCTTGGAGTTATACTTCTAAATGTAGACCAATTTGTGCATTAAACTTGATTTCTGAACCCTACCACACTATCCAGGATCTTAAATGTGCTGCTTGCCATTGAAATACTGGTGCTAGAAAACAAAACTAACACATTCCAAGGTCTTAAATGTGCTTCTTGTCACTGCAATACAACTGCTAGAAAGCTGAGCCCAGACATTGGGTTGTGTGGGCATGTTATAGGGCAGCAAGTGGCTGTGAGTGGCACCTGAATAAATGGATTTACTGATACAGAAACTATTATCATTAATTCCCATTTCATTATGAGTTCACCATATGTTCAGAGTGCTTTATACTTTCAGAAAAATAAAACATTTTGAAATTAGTGTGAAACATACCAAAGTGCATTGAATTTGACAGGTGATACCTAATAAAAAACAAACAAAAGAGAACATGAAAAAGCAACACTTAGAATTAAATGTACAAAGGATGAAAGAGGCAAAAACATTTTGTGAAATTTCCTGTAAAAGAACACTCACTAGAAGGAACATCTATTTGGCTCTCTAAAGATTCACAGCATGAGACAAAGGACAAAACCAGGGAGTCTATTCAATGCTTCCTGCCTGTATAGAAACAGCATTATTGACACCCACCCCTCTTTTCATTTCTATGGCAACAGGAAACAGAAGTACCTTAGAAAGGGAATGGTAAAGAGATGAGTTCTCTTAAGTGCTGATGGGATAGTAGAATGGAGGCTGTGGATGACAAGAAATGTAGGTGCCCACTTATCCCTGACAGTCTCTGAGAGTCTTGGGAGGATGTTGAAGGCAGGGCATGAACACAGAGGGAGCAATGCTTTCTTTGCAGGTGAGGGCACCATTATGCTAAATTGAATTCTCAAAACCAATCTTCCTAGACCTCACGTGAATCATTTTACATGGGTACATTATTAGATTCTGACAATCAAGTATAATACAGGTTGAAAAATAAAGGTATCATAAAAATATAAGTAATATGTTCTCTTTTATATTCATGCACTGTAATTTTATCAATAAATTGCTACACTGAATGGAATAGTATTAATATAGTTTGGTCCTTGGAAGAAACAATAAGGTAAAATCAAGACCCTATAGACTAGTTTAGGGGTTAATTTGGTCCCTGCTTCTAGCTTATTCAGGTAAATTTATTCCTGAAGAATTTTTTCCCCAAATACCAAAGGCTTAGAAGATAAAGAAAAAAGAAGGGAATAAAAGGAGTCAGTTAATTTCAATACTTGCGTGGTGCGAGTAGAGTTATTCACAGCTAGATAGGCTCTCAGCTTTGTTCCCCATTGGCATAGGCCAAACATAATACTGACAAAGACATGAAGGACAATGATATTCTGTGCTGTCCCCTGAATTATTTCCTACAATTCCCTTAAAGCTAAAATTACTTAACATTGCAGGGGAAAATGAATTGGGAAAGCAGATGTAGATTGAATAGGGTAAAATACCCCAATGAAGTCTCTGCTACCACACACACAGACACAATTAGATATGTGCAGCCACCTGAAGGTCTGTGTAGTCTGTTTTGTGCAGTGGATTGAAATCTCATGAAACTAATAAGATTTGACTCTCTTTAAACAGAAGTGCTTCATTCTGATGTGTGTGTGTGTGTGTGTGTGTGTGTGTGTGTGTGTGTTTCATGCTTGTTTCCTTTATTGTGAAGGATTATTGATTTGTGACCATCTTTATAATATCTTTGTCTTAACAATTGCTTCATGAATTTACTCATTCTAGCTTTGAAAAAATAAAAGGCAATATTTTGGAAGATTTTAGTTTTCCTTACTCCCCACGAATACAACTTTCAGTGGTCCAATTTTCTTGTGAAGAGACAGTCAGATTTCACACTCTCAGACTTGATGGAATAAGGTAGCTGTGTTGGTGATGATAGAATCAGCTGTAGGAGGTAAATGACATAGTTTTTTATTAGTATAACGGGAAATAGCAAAGCCCTTTTGGAATACTTGAGTATCTAATTGGTGTCTGCAGAAAGTTTCACTCAACAAAGCATTTTAAGAACTAGAATATGATCATTTTTATCAATTATTAATGAAACAATGCCATATTTCTGAAAATAAGCTTAATTATGATAGCAATATATCAAATATGTTTAAGAAAAATATAAAATCAACTATATCAGCCTTTCCACTCCTTATATACTAAACACATAAGCAAATTATTAAATCACATTTGTTTCTCTTTGTCTAATGAAATCCTCTCTTACTCTTGTTTTGTGTAATTTTAGAGTTGAGTGGGTTAAGATTGTGCCCAGCCCATAATATTTAGTTAATTATTTGATAAAAATATATAAGTAAATTTAATAGGAAAAATATTATCAGTAAAACCAGCCACATGGCATGATTCTTCATTTTAAGCAAAAAAAAAAATTTGCTGGTTTCTCTAGAAATCATCCCATGTAATTTATGATGGCTTCTCCTCTTTTGGAAAAACTGTATCTGTTCCCACCCACACTGGTCTCCCACCACAATGATCATTATGGAAGACTTTTATGACCTCTAAAGGTGTGAGGTATTTCCCTCCACTGAGCCAGTAGTTCTGTAGCAAAGAACCCCAGCTAGGTGTCCTCTAATTAGTTTCAGTTTTGACACTATTATACTGGAGATGGTGTAGTATCCACAGGTTGAAGACAAAGTCCCAAGACTGTTCCTACTTTTAATGTCAGTAGCAAACCCCAGGTAGTTTGATCTGCTTTTGATCAACTAGCTATAAATCAGAGTTCCCATAATTTTTGTCTGTGTTCAAATGAATTACTAAAGCATATCACAGAACTCACAAGAACACTTGTGTTGATTGAATTATATTAAAGATTATTACAAAGGACAGAGATGAAGAGAAGCATAGATCAAGGCATGTGGGGAATAATAGAAAACTTCTGTTTTCTCTTCGTGCAACAGCCTCCAGGAACCTTCATGTATTGGGCTCCCTAGAACTTCTTCATACTCTCCTTTTGAGTTTTCGTTGTATAGACATGACCAAAGCATGGACGGCTGTGTAGAAATGGTCTTGGACAACAAGAGTACGATCTAATGCTAATAGGTTATGGAATTTAAAAAATCAATATATAAGTATGGATTTTACTTTTTACTTGTTAATGGAAATCTTTCTGTCATCTGCATTACATATCAATTCATTATTTTTAAAATTGCTAAACATATTGCCAAAACAAGGGTAGAATGGTATGATACAATGGAAAAGGATGAATTGTAGAATGGGCAGTACTCAAATTCTTGATTTTCTCATCGAGAAATAGTAGAAAATATACTGATGTAGAATAATTTGTAGCAATGAAAAATGACCTACAAAAACACAGTGTGTAGAACTAATATATATTCAGTAAACATCAGATTAACTATTATAAAATTTAAATCCAAAATAATATTTCCAGGAGTTTTATTTCATAAAGTGAAAATAAAAGGAAAAAAGGAAACTTAGTATATGTTGACAATTATTGTAATTCAATCAGTGTGCTAAAATTACCACTGTGCTCCCCAATTCAGAACATTCAGAGAAACTTAGACACTCAGATTGTATAAAACACAACAATGTCCCAATTAAATAAATCCTTTCACCAACACATGTACCATAGTTAAGTGAGTTGATGGCATTTACAGGATAGGAATCCCATGTTTTTTCTCAGATGCAAGATTTCTTAGTACTTTGGTTCCTGACATATCAAACCAGGTACACCATTTTTCTTCCTGGATAAGTGACAATTCTCTTTTTATTAATTAGCCTATGGCCATTTTTCCATGGCCACTGAGGATCTGGGAGAGAAGAGGGTTGGAAACACCTTTTTCTCTTCCAACTTTCCCTTATCTATAATTTTCTATACTGGATTATTTATCTTTAAAATAACCTATATCTCCAATAGTTGAAATTTTGATAATGAAATCACATTCATAATTTTTTGCTACCTCTGATTGACTCCTAAGCTTTCCTTTTGCTAACAAAAAGAAAGTACTATTATCATGGCACCATGCCAGTTATAAACATTCTGTCTAGTTGATGTAATAATGCTGAAAGGATGAAGCATTAGAATCAAGGATAATCTTCTAAAGCAAGGTAATAGGATATAATTGCTTCTCGAGGCCATTACATGTAATCACATTTTGTTTTGCCCACACTAATAAACATGGAGTAGTGACAATAGAATGAATAATCTTAGGCTGTAACCTGATGAAGAACACATAAACCAAAAGACATTCTTAGAATCTGAAAGACTTGGTTTTTGAGAGTGTGTTGATGTAGCTCACATTAATCTAAAATTTTGTTCAAATCTGCCTGACATAAAAATATATCTCTTGTTTTCTTGTTTTATGCAGATTAATGCTCAAGAATGGGTACTAGTTGTATAGAAATTTATCCTTTATTTTAATCCAAATTGGAGATAATTTTTAAAAATCTAATAAAAATAATAGTGTAACCTAGGAAAGTAATGAACCTAGAACATATTTCTGATATTAGCAAATAGGTAACATGAAAAATAACACAAATAGTATTTATTGAACCTATCATTGACATATTTCTAGAATTTTCTTAAAGACTTTGTATTGTATCAGTTAATACTTACAGAATGCCAAACTTAGCAAATAGAAAAGTGGATTCCCAGTAACATTTGAATTTCAGATAAGCCAAACTTTTTATTATAAATATGTCTCATTCATTTGGGGACATACTTATACTATAGAAAGCTATTTGTTGCTAATCTGAAATTCCAGTGTAACATATCCTACATATTATCTGGTAATCCTAAAGCTACCACAATGATTAGATACTGTTAATAATGACTCTATTTTAAAGAAAATTTTAGGTGCAGAGCAAGTAAGTCATTTCCTCAGTGTCATGAAGATATTTAATTTGGAATAAAATCCAAATAATCTTATAGTTAGATTCATATGTAGAAGAATTAAACCAGATTCCTACCTCTCACCTTATAACATAAGTCCACTAAAATGGGTCAACGACTCTGGTACACTTTGCATAAGAAAAAATTGAAGATATACTCCAACATATAGGCACAGGCAACAACTTTTTGCACAGGATTCCTATAGCTCAAGAAGTAATAGTAAGAATCAATAAATTGAATGGCATCAAATTAGAAAGCTTCTACACAGCAAAAGAAACAACAGTGAAGAAAGAGCCTGCAGAATGGAAGAAAATCTTGGCAAACTATTCTTCCAACAGAAGATTAATATCCAAAGTATATGAATAATTCAAATTTGTAAACACTAAAATAAATAAATAAGTAAATAGGCAAATTAATTGAGTAAACACTTCTCAAAAGGAAAAGTATAAATGGCCAAAAGTTACATGAAAAAACGTTCAACATCTTTAGCCATAAGGAAATGAAAATCAAAATCAAACTGAGGTTCCATCTCACCCCAATTAAAAAGGTAATTATCAAAAATAGACAAATCAATAAGTGCTTGCTAGAATGCCAGGGAAAAAAAGGAACTAGATACATTATTGGTGGGCCATAGTACAACCACTATGGAGATCAGTATAGAAGTTCCTTGAAAAATTAAAAATTGAACTACCATATGATGTAGATATACTATTCGGTATTTATCCCCATTAGATAGAGTCAGCATAGTTTGGAGATGCATACCTATTTTTATTATAGCACAATTTACAATAGCAAAGTTATGGCATCAGCCTGTGTGTCCATCAGCAGGTTAATGGATAAAGAAACTGTGGCACATATACACAAGGGAGTTTTTTCAGGATTGCAGAACAACATTATGTCATTTGCAGGAAAATGGATGGAACTGGAGAGCATCATACTAAGCAAAATAAGCCAGACTCAGAAAGACAAATACTATATTTTTTCTCTAATATGTGGAAGCTAATGAGGGAAAAGCTTTGAAAAAGGGTACATGATAAAAGCAGGATAAAGGTGAGTTACTGAGCAGTGAAATTAATCAAGTAATGTTATATGAATGTACCAAAATATTATAATGCAACCACTGTTCTGTATAGTTAATATATACCAATTTTTAAAAGCCCACAAACTTAATTCATTAAGAAACAAGTAGTTTTATACTCAGTTTTCCTAGTACTAGCTTCTAACCATATCACCAGTCTTAATCTCAGTTTCGGCCCACAAGGATTGAAAGCCTGCAGGGTGTATTCACTGTACTTCTTTTCTGCTGGTGCCAGCCGGCAATATTGAACAAACCTGAAGGAGGAAAGTGAGGATTGAGAGAAAGAGACAGACAAAGATATCAGGAGGGATCACAGTAAATACTGTGTCACCGAGTTTATTTCCAGTGCAATTTATATACAGTTCTAAGGTTAATCATTTTACAATGCCTCAAGAACCACATGCTTCTTTTCTTGAACCTTGATCTCAGCAAAGTCCTTGAGCTATAATCCTTCAACTTCCAAATTAGCAAAAAGCATACCTATCTAAATTGCCTATACCTCATGCATCCTGTAACTGCTCTATGTCATAGTCAGAGCATGGGTGACCACCCTATGCTAATGTAAGATCACTGGTGACCACCCTATGTTAATGTAAGCTCACCAGAGAGCACCAGAGCCCACACCCTAGGATAGATTAATCCTAAATGGGCACAACTGCAAGGACAAGAGGTCATTAGGAACAAAGAGCTAGCTTTCTCAAAGACTAGCTTCTCATACCTTTCAACTGTAACCATCCACAACTTAATCCTAGTTATCAAGGTAAAAAAAAAAAAAGGGGTATCCATTAAAAGTTTATTCCACCTCATTTCTCCAAAATTAATGCCTTTATTTAGGCAGCATCATTATAAGAGCACTAACATAAATAACTCCCACATTTTTCTTAAGAAACTTTCTAGAGATCAATGTGCCATAGCCAGCCAATCACTTACTATATCAGAAAAATTGATTTCTGTAATGCATTCAATGTACCTTGTAGTATCTCTCCAATGTTTACCTGCTAATTACTAGCCATTTATTGTAGAAATGCTAAATCAAATATACACAGATTAAAAACAGAACACTTCTTCAAGTGCCACCGTGGCTTATTTTCTCTACTGTAGAAATAATGCAGGTTATGAAAGACAAACAGTTATATACAAGACTCAAAGGCAAAAAGGAAAAGCAATTTTACCCAGTGAAAAGCTATAAAGGATAGGAATTGGGGGGGGGGAGGATGTTTCACTTTGTGCTCAGCAAAAGATTTTGAATTTATTTTGTCTAGCCTTACCTTAAATAGATTTAAGTAGCTACTTTCACATTATTAACTCATTGATAGGGGTAAAATAACTTATTTTTATCACAATGGAAGTTGGCGAAAAGGTGGTGCAGGCTTTATCTGGCTGGCCAATGAGGAGAACTGAGCAATGGCTCAGGTACAGAATGGCTGCTTATTGATAATAAAGAGGATTGTGTTACTCTAAAGACACAGGAAAGAAAATTTATAAGTATTCCTGACACAGGTGATATAAAGTCAAGAGGAATATGAAGATGGAGCCTGGGCAGCCTGTGGGCCTGAGTAATTGTCAAGCCGCTCTGTGGCACTTGTGTCAAACAGTACTTACAATGCCACTGTCCAGAGCCACAAATGTTGCAACTTTATTCTGTGCCCCTGTAGAACCAGGTACTCTTATTGCCTTGGATGGGAGAAAGAGACCTCACAAGGAGGCAACAAACTTAGAAGACAAGAAAACATTTCTTAATGTTTCAGTCAGCATTCTCACTGTAATAATCCAAAAAACTGGCCAAAGAACTAAGAGTTTTCTTGGGAATTTGGGTTGAGTTCAGGTGAGGCTGGGGATTATAGACCTCAGAGCATGGCATTCGGAAGTAAAGAGAGGGAGAGAGCAAGGTTTTGCTCTCACATCAAGGAGGCTGGAAGCAAGAGAGAGAGCGGGAGGAAGAGGAATTTATGAAATGCCTGAGGCCACAAGCCCAAAGATTTCTACTTAACAACCAAGCCCCACTTCTAACATTACTACATTGTTTCTATGAGCACTAGGGGGACATTCTGAATGCAAATCATTACACTCCACTCTGGTCCCCTAGACATCACGGTGGCCTCACAATACAAAATGCATTTAGTCCATCTCCAAGAGTTCCCGCAGTTTTAACAGTCCTAACAAAAGTCCCAAAGTTCAAACTCTCCTCTGATACTCAAAGTGAACTCTTGGCTGTGAACCCGTATAAAAGAAAATAATAGTAAAAATAAAAATCAAGTTATGTGCATCCAGTGTACAATGGCACAGAATAAACATTTGCATTTCAAAAGAAAGAAGTAGGGCCATAGAAAGAAGTAATGGGGCCAAAACAGTATCAAGATCTGGCAGGGAAAGTATTTGATCCTTCAACTCCACTTCTGGCATCTGGGGCTCCTGGTGGAGAGACGGAATCTCATAGGGTTTTGGCAGCCGCATTCCTGTGACCTGGCTGATTGCAATGACCAGTGTACTCACTCTTCCAGCCTGGCTCCATAGCTGACAGATTGCAAACTTTCCTCAAGCTCATCCCACATTCTGGCATTTATAAATCTCAGAGTTTTTTGGGGAACCTTAGCTTCACCCTCACAGGTTCACAAATTGCCCTATTTGAGCCTACATGTACAGATTCTGACCCTGCCACATGTTGCCTGGCCTTGCAGGCCTTCCTTTGAAATCTGGTGTGGAAGGCTCCATGACCCATTTCTTCCAGGAAGAATAGCATTACATGAGGGCTGAGATCAACCTCCAGCAGGAAAGGAAGTCATGCTCTCTACAATCATTGCTGCTGGGCCCTTTGTAATCACAGACATAGGGCCTGCCTCCATTAGGGGCACTCCTGAGCCTGAGTACATCGAGGCCACCACTGGCCTCATCTCCATCCAGGCCACAGGGATGGAATCTGAGTGCTTTTCCTCAAACTGACTGCCCTCATCTCCATGATTTAGGACTTGGGTGTGAACTGCCATACAACATTCATTTCCTTTTTAGGAAAATCTGCAACAGCCCTGACTGCATTCCTTTTTTTGTTTCTAATCAAGGTATTGAACTTCCCTTCAGCCATCTTAGTTTCTTTCAGAGCCTCATCTCTCTCTCTCTGGGTTTCAGCATTACATATGCCTCATGGTCAAACTGCAAATCTGCAAAGTATCTCTGCTTTAATTTTCACTCCAAAATCTGGTAGACAATTTGCTGGCCGGGCATGGTAGCACAAGCTTGTAATCCTAGTACATGGATGGGAGGCTGAGACAGGAGGATAACAGGTTCACTGACGGCCTCAGCAAGTAGTGAGACTCTCATCAACCTAGAGAGACCCTGTTTCCAAAATAAATAAAATTGGGCTGGGGATGTAGATCAAAGGTAGAATGCCTCTGTGTTCAATCTCCAGTATCACAAAAAATAAAAACAAAAACAAAAACAAACAAACAAAATAAAACAATTTGCTGACTGCATACGTTAATATCATAATGCAGTTCGGATATTTTGCTGTTTTGAGATTTGCTCCACTAGTTTAATCAGCCCACCATCTTTAAATTGACCTCACATAAATTCTCAGGACACTGGAAAAGTGTTTATAAGTTCTTTGCTAGAAAGTAACACATGTGGAGCCGGGTGTGGTGGCGCACACTTGTAATCCCAGCATTCAGGAGGCTGAAACTGGAGGATCCGGGTTCGCGGCCAGCCTCAGCCACCTAGTGAGGCACTCCGCAACTTAGTGAGACCCGGTTTCAAAATAAAGAATAAAAAAAAGGGCTGGGGGTGTAGTTCGGAGGTAGAGTGCCCCTGAGTTCAATCCATAGTACCGCAAAAAAAAAAAAAAAAAAAGAAAAGAAAAAAGAAAGTAACACATGTGGCTTCTACTTCATTTTCCTACTGAAATTGACTTTTTTCTTGCAGAGATTCTTGTCTTTGTAGAACAAAGTATGACACTCACAGAAAACACAAAAGCAAGTAGGGGGCTTATTATAAATAGAACAGAAGGTACAAAGAGGCAGATCACCCTTGTGGGCAATGGAGACCCTAGTGTTTGGAATATGCCTTCTGTACACAACTTGGGACTTGCAAGCCACATGTGGTCAACTGTGAACTACTTTCTTCCAAAGTCCATGTGATATAATGAAGAGAGTTGCAGGCCACACCCAAGACACCTAAGGACTTTGGTCAGCCTTGATGTCCAGAAAGTGTCCTCTGGTCACTACTTGGGAGTTGCCTGACTGAGTGCTATCCATTACACAACAATTTCTCTCAAAGTCAACACAATGTGTGTGAGAGAGAAAGAAGCTCACAGAAAAAGGGGATGCCAAGTAGTTAACTGTTCAGGGTGACTTATCCAGGGGTTCATATGCTTCTTTGAGTTTTCTTTCCCAGTTGGGGTCCCAGAGGCAGTTTCCTGGGATTTAGATAGTGTCCTTCTTTGTGTCTCCTTCTCTCAGCTGGGGTCCCAGATGCTGTTTTCTAAGATCTCCTGGGATAATTTATCAGAAGAAAAATTTGAGTTTTGTAAACATCTGGTCGTTATCCGGAGGCTTTAGATCTTAGTAACACTTAACATTCAGGAGGTCTGGTCCTTTCAGAAGTTTTGGAATTTAGTTGCATCTGTTGCAAACTAAGTTTTTCCACCATGGCCCTTTGACTCTTTGCACTCCAACATCTCCTGAGCACTGTCTCTACCATCTTCCTTTCTAGCAATATTCTGGCCCTTCTAATTTGCTCTCACAATATAGTTTCAAAATCCATATGGTTAGAGTTAGATATAGCAGTGACCCCACTCCTGGTATCAATTTCTGTCTCAGCATTCTCACTGCTATAATCCAAAAAACTGACTATAAACTTAGAGGAAGGAAGATTTATTTGCTCATGATTTTCTTAGGGATTTTTAGTTCATTCTATATGAAACTGGAGAATGCAGATCTCAGGGCGTGGCAACATGAAACAGGGAGAGGGAGGCACAAGGCTTTGCTCTCACAAAGGAGGCTGAAGCAAAAGAGAGAGAGCAGGAGGAAGAGAAGACCTTGTATAATACCTGAGACCACAAACCCAGGGACCCTTTCTTAGCAACCACGCCCCACTTTCAGCATTGCTACCATGTTTCCATGAAGGTTAGGAGGACATTTTATTTTGTTTTGTTTTAGTGGTATTGGGATTGAACCCAGGGTCATTCTACCTGAGCTACACCCCAGCCCTATTTTATTTTTATTTTGAAACAGGGCCTCATAGTTTATGAGAGTCTCACTACTTGCTGAGACTGTCCTTGAACCTGTGATCCTCCTGTCTCAGCCTCCCAAGTATTGGTATTACAAGAGTGTGCCACCACGCTCAACACTTAGGAGGACATTTTATATCAAAATAATTACACTTAATGAAAATCAGTCTTTCCCTCTGATTTACTATTTTGCAGCTTCACTATTGTATTTGAGTGATTTTTACGTTTTTCTCTTTCCTACATTAATATTCTAATCTTTTACATATGAGACACATGTTAATTTGAAAAAATATATTACTCATCCTACATAATAAAACACAGCATAGTGCCTGAGTGAGAGAACATAGCTTAACAAGATATTTTTATGGCTTTATTAAGTATTTTATAGAGAAAACACTTATAAACTCATTGTTAATATAAAAATACTTCAATATGATCACACAAATATCACAGGCCACAGCACCCCAGATGCTAGCCCGTGCATAGAAAGGTAGAGTCAGTCATATGACAGTAATATTCTTCTGTTTAAAATCCTTCAAAGACTCCTAATGTCATCATAGTTCATCAGACACACGGTGCTCTTGATAATGTGGCCATGATGTTTCTTTATAGCCTCTCCTTTTTCACTTTCTTCTATACTCCCCCAGTCCTAGAAGTAAACAGCCATTTTCTGTGTCTGGAATGCATTATGTCATTTATTTTTCAGGATCTTTGCTTGTATTTTCCAGTCAGATTGGATCTCCATTTCCCCATATTCTATCAATAGTCATATGTCAAATCTTAACCCAAATACTAACCTCACCATGACATCCATATGAACAGAAGTAATAATTATCTTTTTTTCTCAGTACTCATGGAACAGTTTAGTTGGTGCTATCTTTGAGTAATACCACTATTTCTTGATAAATCTGTCTTTGATATTGCATAATAAAATCTGCTGAAATGCAGTTAAGAAGTATTTGTTTGCCATAACATCTCTAAAATGGTGTCTGTTGTTGAGAAACAGTTCAATAAATATCATGAAATGAGTAACCTAATGTCAAATAACTATATACTATTTTCAAACTAACTTATTGCTTCATTAATTGGGAAAAAAATTAATGATGTGTTTGGAGTCAAATATTATGGAAAGTGGAATAGTTGAATGTAATTAGATTATATTGGAGCTAGAAAAAGTAGATTTTAATATGAAATTCTCTACTTTCAATTGTGAAGTCAATATGTAATCATTTATCCTTCCTGGCATTTATTTTTATCATTTTTATAATGTGAATAAAAAGAAGAAAACCAAGAAGAAATAGAGTGGTACTCTCAGCGTCTGGTACTTAGTAGGTGATCTCTAAATTTGAATTCAATCTCCTTTCTCTAAGATCGTGTGACTCTAACCCTTGATCAGAATGAGCAATGGTGATGGAACACACCAGATTAAAGCTGTCTAAAATTAGAAAAGTAAGAGACAAACAGAGTACATAATCATTGAGCTACACAATTAGGAAGAGAAGAGTATGAAATTTGCCAAAACAGAATTAGATCATTATAAAAGGTTACTTTTTAATTCTTATATTTAAATGTCATTATTTCCTAAACCCAATTTTATAATACCTAGTTTCAGGTGCAAAAGAAGAGTACTAAAATTTTCTTGACATGTTTGCAATTTGTTTTTATTACCACACTAGAATTTCTCTTTATTTCAGAAACTCCACATGGAAGCTACCCTCTTTATATTTATAGTTTCCTCTTTTGGAAAATATGTCAACCTCCGCTGCATCTCTCTGAGTATCACATTTATCTTAAACTTTCTAGTATGTTATGTAAAACAATCCAAAGCACCTTCTGCTTGATGTAGATAAAAATGACAGCATGAAAATCTGACTATGAGGAACACCCTTGGCTCATTTGCAACATAGTAAAACATTTTCAGCTGGCTCAAAGATAAAATTGTGAAACAAAGCATACCTTTTCATTTTTATATTGAGTAATTTTATTTGAGTATGTAGAACTCTGAACAGGGCTAAGAATAAAATGAACACTTTAAGTACTTAATTGACTACTTCATTGACTATCCTACTTGAATAATAATAATAAAAAAGTCTTGTTAGGGAATCTGTCTCTTAAGGGATTAGGAAGTTGTGTTATTTTGAAAGATTAAAAATAAAAAAAATCATCTATGTATGATTATCTAAATAATCTTCCCATATCATGACTAAAGTCAGGTAATATTCAGGCAAACACTGGAGTCAGGAAGTTGTCTCAGACTAAACCTAAATAGATATATTTATGTTATAGGAGTCAAGAAAAACAATAGCTATCCTCTTGAAGGTAATCAACAACACTTCTGTATGTTTATTTCTATATAATTTATTGGGCTGAAGCCTTGACTTTTCTAGAGTTTCCCAGTTTATGGTCTTTTACAGACAAAGAATACTAATAATACTGTAATATCCCCTATCTCTGGAAGTTTATTTTTAGCACTCCATACAATTATATTACAGGCAAGGTTTCTCAGGAGCAGCTACTGAGGAAATTATAAAACTTACAGTGTGACTAAACACTGATTGAAACATCAGTTACAGGAAAAGATGGTGTAGACACATTTATCACTGATTCTCCCTGATAAGCAGAACTAAAAACCTTGAAAATAATAAAAGAGGAAATACAAGATATCTAAAAGGTGGTAGGAAGAAGGCAAAGTGGTTTGAGATTTTAGGATTAGAAAAAGAGGTGAGCTGGATCTAATATTTTTCAATACTCAAACTGGGAACAGAAGAGGGTATGGAGGCACACACCTATAATCCCAGTACTTGGGAGGCTGAGACAGGAGGATCACGGTTTCACAGCCTCAGAAACTTACAAGACCCTAAGCAACTTACTGAGACCCTGTTTCAAAATAAAATATAAAATAGGGCTGGGGGTGTGGTTCGGAGGTAGAATGCCCCAGGTTCAACCCCTAGTAAGACAAAAATACATACATACATACATATATACATACATATATACATACATACATACATAAATACATAGACACAAAAGTGAAAACAGAAAGCTTTACAGGGCAACCTACTCCTCTGATAATATTGGGGCTACACTTAAAACTTCACATCAGCCTTGGCAGAGCTGACAAGAGAGACATATTTGGGATTTCACTAAAGATAAGCAGCCAAGGAAATCACTCTCTTCCTTGCAGGTTTTGAGATTTTTTAATACCTGAACTAGACATACTGGGGAAACTGGTTGGAAGAGTAGGGGGAGGAAAGAGATGTTTGTAGGGAGATATAGTGAACTCATAATTTTGTGTTGCCTGGGCTTCCATTTTGAATTTAACTTTCTGACACCAGAAGCAGGAATAAGTCACCATTGACAAATCTTCCAATTCTCTGCCTCATTCCAGCTTCTCGATATGATTGATTAATAAATCTACTTTTGATAAGCACCTCATAACCTATGGTGGCCAGTTCCCCATGAAATATCTTGATACAACCTACTTGACTGGTACTCTGACATGATACCCAGTGTGGACTACCCACGTAGGCATTAACCGCCTCTCAGTCACAGTGAGACTCCATGGAACTCTCACTTGTTTGCTTTGAACAAAAGCTCCCTAAGGGAAACTTGCTTGGGTAATGGCCTGGTCCCCAATAAAGACTTAAGCCTACAGCCCCCTTGCCACTCTACTTTCTACTCAGTCGTAGTCTGTATGTGTCCCAGCCAGCATCTGTCTTTTAACTGGTCCAGTGATTTATGCTGTCTGTTTCTCTCTGGTATCTGTAAGCAATAATGCTTGTTGCCTCCATTTATTGTGTAGACTTCTCTGTGTCTCATCTGTGCACACCTGTACCTAATATGTTTTTCTGGGTCTAGGCTCTCATAGGGAGATACTATCTTGGTAGAAATGAACTGAACATAGATAAGAAACAAAAAAGGTCATTCTCCAGTACAAATAAGATTTCTGTCAGAGGGACACATAATCAAAGGTTTGATATCTAGGCATTAGGCCATTTGCCAGGATGAAGAAGTACCCTGTATTGTTAAAAATCCGTATCACTTCCACTAAAGCCCCATTAGGACAGGTGTAGAATTTATTAAAAATCAGAAGGGAGATTTCAATGCTGAATTAGAAAAAAAATACATCAAAATATCACATCCCCAGATGTAGCCAGAGAACCACTCTCCATCTCAAAAGACAGGTGATCCTGTCACAACAAGCACCCAGCAGGGAAACTTCTTTATCCCACAAGCCAGAGGCTCCCCTCCTCCACCAAAGGATCTGGTAGCTACAACTGGGGAAATCATTTCTGCCTCTATAAGTAGCACCAGCAGGGAACAGATGCAGCACCAGTGGGACCCCATAGATTGAGCAGACCAGGATAACAAAGGAAGGTTGCTGAAAATTAACTGTCATTGAAAATGCGGTGTACAAATAAGGCCAGAACTTCTGCCAAACCTAACAATCTCACAATGAATTTTAGTGATAAACTCAGTCTATTCAACACGTCATACATTACAATTAGTCACTTCCTAGACTGGAAAAGCTTGTTGATGTTATAGATCAAAGCTTTGGGTTGGAGATCAACACAGTGTAGGCAAACAAAAAACACTCATTTCTATCTATAGGGAATAGGAAGGAATGGTTATGAGTTAGAAGTTGAGTGTTCAACATGTCTATAAATCAAAGCAAACAACACTTCAAAGTTTAGATCAGTCATACAATTGGTTATTTGTGAAATAAAGGAAATAACTTTTGAAAGAAGAGTTTCTGATATTAAATAACATCAAGTGAACTAGTAGTGGATCTAGTGGTAAGTTTAACAATTGAAGTCATTGTATTAATCATTGTATTTCTAATGTTTATTTTTATCAACCTTGAAAGCTAATTTCCTTTGTATATCAATCTGAGTACCTCTAAGAAGATAAAAAATAATCAGGGAACTTGTCAATCTCAGTTGTCACATTGATCCCTTAGGATGGACCCAGCACCTGAACCAAGATAGAAATGGTATCCTGTTTTCAACTTCTGTCAGTGTATTATAAGCACAGCACCAGATTCCAAAGTGTTTTCTGTCAAATTGAGATGCTCACCCAGCACGATTGCAGTGAACACAGATATAGAACATTGTTGGAGAACTGTGTTTTGACAATTTTCCTTCTCCTTCTTAATAAGAAATGGAGCTGAAAAGGTTTGTACTTCCGAGAGATATTTCAAATCTTACTGAAAAGAGATGGGAAATAGACTAATTATATGCCAATTTAAGGTTAATCTTAAACAAACATGAGGCCTGACTAAAGGCTTTCTTTGGGTGTTTAGTAGTCAGAGGATTGCAATCTCAGTTTTCATTAGCTGAACAGAGTTTGATGTGCATCAAAGACCCTTCTAGAATGTGATCTATTTACCTTTCTTCCTTCCTGACCCTCTGACATTTCCTAATCTCTAAATTACTGGGACTGGAAGACTATTAGCAGCTCTTTGGGATTCCTTGCAGAGATAGGTTATACTATATGACTATTTAACAATATATTTGTATATATCACATTTTGTTGTTTTCACATGAATAGTTTTATATTAAATAGTGCTTTCTCCCTTATTTCCATTTGACAAAATATATTGGTTTATTCCATACTGGTTCATTTTGAATCACCTCTTTTCTTTTTCCTGTGGGCCTATGGTAGTATTCTCTTTTATCAATTATCATAATTTATTCAACCTGCATACTACTAAATGCCATTTGCTTTTATAAAAATACTTCAATAAATATTTTTGAGATTACTTCTTTGAAAATATATGTGATAGAATCCATGTTGTATCTTCTTAGTGCATCTTCTGAGTCAAGGAGTATGCCCATTGAAATGGTGACATGTGATAGGAGAGTGCTCTCTGATAAAGAGTTGGTAACACTCCTGTCAACATGTAGGAGAGTTTTGCTTGCCTCATTGTTTTCAAATATTCAAAATTTTAATCTATTATACTATCCCCCTGTTCTATCATCATGTTTGACAAAACAAAGCTACTGATCTTTTTATTAGTGAATTGTAATTATACATCATAATGAATTTCAGAGTAACAGAAACATACATACACATAGCATTCATTATATGTTCCCCCCCAGGTTCTTCCCTATTCCCTCCCCTCCCCATAGATAACATTTACATCAATGTAGATAACTTTGTGTATGAACAAAATATTGGAAATGCACGTGTTCCTATAGTAATCTGACTTAAATTCCTTTGGGAAGACCCCGGGAGTGGTATGGATGAGTCATATGGTGGCTCCATTCCTAGACTTTTAAGAAACCTGAATACTGGTCTTCATAGTAATTGTACTAATTTGCAATCCTACCAACAGTATATGAAAGTTCATATTTCCCCACATCCTCATCAGCATTTTTTATTGTTTGTATTCTTGATGATTGTCATTCTAACTGGAGTTAAATGGAATCTCAGTGCAATCTTGATTTATATTTCCCCAATTGCTAATGACATTGAATATTTTTTCATATATATATTGGCTATCTTTATTTCTTCTTTTGAGAAGTGTCTATTCAGACCCACTGCCCATTGGGTTTGATTGAGTTATTTGTTTTCTATTATTTTAAGTTCTTTATTTATTTTAGATATTAATCCTCTATCAGTGTAGTGTAGCTAGTGAAATTTTTTCCCCATTCTGTAGGCTCTCTTACATTCTTGATAGTTTCCTCTGCTGCACAGAGGATTTTTAATCTGATGCCCTCAGACTTTTGACAAAACTATTGATTAAAAAAAACCCCATAAAATAGCTCTAAGTATCCATCAACATTTTCTTTTTCTTTAAACTAAATTTATTTTTAACATAAATTACATACATAAATGCAAAATTATACATATTAGTGGAGGACCATGCAATGTATCAACACATGTCCATTTTGATTTTCAAATAAGGTTAAATGTGACTACCTCCTCAAACATTTATCATTTATTTATGATGAAAACATTCAAAATTCTTTCTTCTAGATGTTTGAAATGAACAGCACATTATTATTGTCTGTCGGCATCCTACTGTTGAGTAACACACCCAAGATCCTTGATCCTAATAGTGATGCAGTGCACATTGATCACCCTTTTCCCATATTCTTGATGCACAATTTTGCTATGCATCTTAATATTATTTTCACTATTGTCAATTTCCTGCTCAAATCTTAGTGTTTGGATATTATAGACATACCAGATGCGTTATCCTATTCTCGAAAACAAAATAATTTGTTTCTGAGTTACTTACTCCTGACTCCAATGGTCACTGCTTTCACTGTCAAACGATGTGATGCTTTAGATATGTTTCCTCATTTCAGAACATTTTCATAGCTAGGCACAGCTCCATAAAATAACACAGAACAGCTTTTTTTATTCTTCATTAATACGAAAATAGTTTTACAGAGAAACAACTAAAATGTATTCTGATTTAATAGCATCACATACCATAAAGCCTGTAGTTTTTGCCTTCTTTTCCATGATAAAGATTTGTTTTTGAGGAAGTTGAATGTGTATAGAGTACAAATATCTTGTAGCCACTTGTAATCATTATTTTCTTGAGCACATCCTGTACCCAAGAAATCAGTCTACTACTGGTGCTATAATACACTCTTGAATACCATTTTCTAGCACTTGGATAATTTGAAGAATGATATCTAGGGATATGCTGGCAAACAATTGCTCATAGGAAAAGTATATAGCAAATCCAAAAAGCAGGCATAAAAAGTGATTTTATATAAAATGGACTGTTGAACAACTTGGGGAGTAAGAATGCTGACCCTGATAAAGTTGAAAATAGAGGGAATAACTTTTGATTTACCAAACGTTTAATAATAGTTGACTATTGATTGGAATACTTCCTGCTAAAATAGTCAATTAGTACATATTTTGTATATATGTACTGCATATTGAGTAAAATATGCCAAAATTAAGAGAGATAGCTTTTACTTCTATATAAAATTTACTGGAGAGATGAACTGTTCATGCAAAGATGGTTAGTGCCACATGTCTATTTTAAGTTCACTACAATAGACACAGGAGGTAGCTATGATATTAGTATGCAAAGATACATAGTACAGTTAATTTTATGTAGGTGTGATCTATTACTGCACATTTATGTTTGTGCAGTTATTCCAACTATAATGGTACCATATGAAATGCATATGTTTTGATAAACTATAATAAATTTTAAGGCAACAAATAAAGAAATAGACTTTATATATTTTGTGCATTCACGGTATATTATTTTCTTAATTGTCTTTTTTTGGTATTTTTTAGCTATGTAGTTGATCTGTGAGTTTTTCAGACAGTCTCAGATCACATACACACACACACACAAACTCTGCATGGAAGTGATCCCACAGTTTAAACCAATGTTGTTCAATAGGAAATAATTGTGTGTGTGTGTGTGTGTGTGTGTGTTACAGGATATTCAACCCAAGGGCATTCTACCTCTGAGCTACACCCACATCCCTTTTATTTTTTTGTTTTGAAATAGGGTCTTGCTAGGTTGCTTGCTAAGTTGCTGAAGCTGTTCTTGAACTGGTGGTCCTCCAATTTCAGGCTCCCAAGTACTGCTATTATAGATATGTGCCAATATATCCGACCCAATAATGTGTTTTTGCTTTTTTTAATTTTTAAATGTCTTGCTCCTAACAAATGAGTAAAATTTTGTATGATGTCTGACTATATCTGACTACATGTCTATTTAACAAGAAAATTGAATAGGCAGAATGCAATTATGTTATCATTAACTTATTAAACTCCCTGTTTTCTTTTTTTTTCATTTATCATAGTGATCTTATTTCAAAATAAAAAAAAAAATGAAAAGGGTTTGGGGTGTAACTCAATGACATAATACCCGAGTTCAATCCTCAGTCACACACACACACACACACACACACACACACACATACATACATACACACACACACACAAAGAAAATAAATTCTCATGGATACACTGATGAGACCACTTGGGAAGATAAGTTTCACTGTGTTCATAGAAGGGCTAGATATTAATGAAAATGTCCAAGTGTTTTTATTGCCAATTAAATTATAATAAACTTCAATTAATTAGTAAATAAATTTATACATCTGACTCTAACTGTATAAAAATTTATCTATGATATATGAAAATTCTTAATGTAATATTATATATAGAAATTGATATTGTTAAAATGGTAACCATCATAAATAGGTAAGTTATTTTTATTCAAGAACTCAGAAATGGTTTAATATTATTAACTTTCTTAATAAAATATTAAATATTGATATTTATAAGAAAACATGTATTATCTTCATAAGAACTTGAAATCCAGCAACATTATTGATAAAAGCAATAAGGAAAATATGACTACGTAAATGCTTCTTTTACTTTGTAAAACATGTCAGTCTCAGCCCCAAGATCATTATAATGCTTGATGAAAGAACACTGAAAGCATTTCTATTCATATTTAAAATGAGTGGCAACCATCATTCTCATTGCTATTATTAAATATTATATTTAAATGCTAATCAACAAAATAGAAAAACAGAAAATATAAGATTTTATAAAAATATCTATATTTGAAAATATTACAATTGTATACTTGGAAGAACTAAGAGAATCAAGGGGAAAATAAATACCAAAATTAAAGAATAGTATAAGATACTTATATGTAAATTAACACATGGAATTAATAATTTTCCCATTCAATATACAAAAAAGAATTTTCACTTTAAATTATCAATATAATAGGTGATATTTCTAGAAATAATCACAATGTGAAAAGTGCAAAGCTTATATTATACATGTAAAAACAACTAAAATAAATTAGCTATGAAAATTTTAGGAAAAAGAGAAAACCAAGCTATACACAATAGATTGAGAAAGGAAACAGATATATGAGAAAGGAAACAGATATATGAAGGTATCTACCAACCTTACTAACATACAGGGAGAGAAGGAGAGGCGAGAGGTTGAATCCAGGTAAATACATATCAAGAGATGTGTGGATACACAAATGTATCACTTTAAATCTCACTATATTGTATAATAAAGTGCACCAGTAAATTATAAAATAAATAAGAAAGCATAAATTACAATAATTGCATCAGTGTAGTACTGGCAAACTTCCTGAGGAAACCAAGTAGAGAGCATAAATAAGCCCAATCACATGTGAGAGTTTGATATGTCATTAACATGGCATCTCAGGTCAATAGAAAAATATGAGCTATTTGTTGTATTGTGCTCTGACAAGTGAATGAACATAAGAACAAAATATTAAGAATAGTATTTAGCTCAAACTATAAGTCAAGGAAAATTACAAATGGATCAAATATTTAATCCAATAGAGAAATCCTGCCTAATGATGTTCATATATTTAGCAGCCATATTATATACGTACAGATGAACATAAACTTATATGCTATATATAGATCCATATACATATACAGACTATTTGAAACATTTCCATTAACAACAAAAACTTATAAGCAAATTTTAAAATACAGTTATAAACTAGGAAAATTTTCCCAATTCCTATCTCAAAGTACTCTTATCTTTAATATATAAAAACTCTTTCAAAATTAAAAGAAGATGACAAGTAGAAACTCAATGGAAAACAAGTGTCAATTTTGATTAGGAAGTTCACAGAAAAGAAAAAAAATGACTTTTAAACTTATGACAAATTAGTTCATCTCAATTCTAATAATAAAATGGAATACTAAAACAGTGTATAACTATTCGCTTTTTAAGATGTGATTAAAAATATTCTGGAATGTGTCAGTTTTGTGCCTGTGGAGAAACACTCTTGTAAATTATTAGTACAACTTCTATAGAGGGCAAAATAAACATTGAATATACATATATTCTACTTTTGGAAATTTATTCTAGACCTACACACACATGAACCAAATGAAATATACTGAGTTTTTTTATGGCTCATTGTACATATTAGTAAAATATTATAGAGATAACATGAATTTAGATGCTACAGAAAATAATCTAGCTATATGAAAGAATGAGGGAGTTCATCCCATACTGAAATTGAACAAGGTATCAGACATACTGTTTAATGAAAAAATGTAAAATGCAAAAAATGTTGGAATTATATGCCAGCATTTGTATAAAAGAGATAGAGGAAAGAATTTATATTTAATTTTCTTTATATAAAGACACTTTAGCAAAATACCTAAAAAGACAATAATTGCACCTGTGGATGGTCATTGAGGAGAAACTAAGTAACTCAGCAAAGGGAGCTTAGGTTAGAGTGAAGACTGTTGTTATTTTATATTTTGGTGGATGACAGATAGATGATAGTAATTTATTCAAAGAGCAAATATTATTTATTAAAATAATCTATATGTCAATATATACAATGAATGAATGGTATCTTCAAATGAGAGTATTAAATTTAAATATTTTGTATACTTACATATCCTTAGACTCATTTTTTTCATAAAAACTTTGAGATGACATCATTGCTTCTGATCATCTTTTGCAAAGTAAAAATGCTAGCATAAGAAATAGAAGACTTGAATTTAAAAAGCATTGCTTAAGCTGGACGTGGTCGTGCTTGCTTGCAATCCCAGTACTTGGGAGGCTGAGACATGAGGATCCGGGTTTGGTGCCAGCCTCAGCTACTTAGTGAGGCTCTCTGCAACTTAGTGAGACACTGTTTCAAAATAAAGAATAAAAATCAGGGCTGGGGGTATAGCTTGGAGGTAGAATGTCCCTGGGTTCACTTCCTAGTAGCACACACACAAACACACACAATAAAATAATAAAAAGCAATGCTTAAATTAATTTAAATAAGTCACTCTACCTCTAAGATCTAAGATCTTACTTTCCTATCCTATACAAATAATGATGATGATCATGATCATAGTCATGATGATGGTAATAATAATAATAATAGGAATAGAAGAGGCACTTCCAGGTTTTATTGAGATTTTAAATTTCTAAAATATAGTAG
This sequence comes from Graphiurus murinus, assembly GCA_004027655.1. Taxonomy (NCBI): domain Eukaryota; kingdom Metazoa; phylum Chordata; class Mammalia; order Rodentia; family Gliridae; genus Graphiurus; species Graphiurus murinus. Next base: position 29,660 of record PVLC010015752.1, read on the forward strand.
ATTTAAAATTATTGAGCCGGGTGTGGTGGCGCATGCTTGTAATCCCAGCATTTGGGAGGCTGAAACCGGAGGATCTGGGTTCGTCGCCAGCCTCAGCTACCTAGTGAGTCACTCCGCAACTTAGTGAGACCCTGTTTCAAAATAGAGAATAAAAAATAGGGCTGGGGGTATAGCTTGGAGGTAGAATGCCCCTGAGTTCAATCCTCAGTACCGTAAAAAATAAAATAAAATTATCGAGTCTTTTTTTTTTTTTTTAAGCATCAGCTATCACTGTTCAAAGCCCAACTATGTATTTAAAACCAATTAGGAGATAATAATGGCCTCTAATTTCAGGATATACTTCCAAGGTCTTTATGTAAGATTCTCTACTACCAATAAATCTAGAGTGAAAATTACTTTTCTCATTAAATATTGAGTAAAAAGTTTAAGATTAAAATTTTGAGGTTTTTTTATACTTTTAACCAAAGTGTGCAATCCTGCTTGGGATATGAAAATTAATGATAGTTGACTATATTACCTATCACAGATGGTGAATTAAGGAAGTCAACACTTTTATTTATAGGTAATTTTTATAGTAAACATTGCTATTTCCTTTTATCATCCATCTTTATTTTATATATATTATTTCACTGGCTTAATGAATGAGATATGATTGTGTACTGATAACTCATTGATTGCTTATCTATCCTTGGGTGTATTCAACATGTAGAGATGATCACTCTCCTCCATAAATAATCTTCAAAGGCAGGGATTCTGAAATAATTTCATTTGTATCCTGAAAATGCCATAGCGAGTGTATAATGATGAGTTTTAATAAGATGAGTTTATTGTGCTGTTCACATTTGCCCTCTTTGCTACTTAAATCCAGAATTCTCCAGACCAGTGAATCAGAACAAGAAAACAGATACCTGTCAGAAATGTTGTTTTCATGAGTTTGAACTTGTTAGACAGTTTGACAAAAGATTGAAATACATTGAAAAATAATAAATCTGACAAATCAGTCAATTCTCAAATTGAAGAAGGAATATGTTGATTATAGTTCCACATTTTCAGGTTAATATATCTCAAGATTTTTACAAAAACTGTGTTTCTAAAACTCAATGATTACTTATTCAGTTTTTTTTTTTTTTCAGTAGTGGTTGAACTCAGGGGCATTCTACCTCCCAGCTATACCACCAGCCCTAATTTTTATTCTTTATTTTGAAATAGGGTCTCACTAAGTTGCGGAGTGCCTCACTAAGTAGCTGAGACTGGCGGTGAACTCGGATCCTCCGGTCTCAGCCCCCAAATGCTGAGATTATAAGAGTGCGCCACCATGCCCGGCTCCTTATTCAGTCTTTTAATAACATATATTTAGGTCTAAGTATTATTTGGGCCAATGCAGAATCATAGTTAAGATATGAGATTTGAAGGTGAGCATGGTGTTGTGAGTCTATAATTTCAATACTTGGGAGACTAAGACAGGAGGATAGAAGATTCAAGGCCAGCCCTTAGCAACTTAGTGAAAACCTATTTCAAAATAAAAAAAATAAAAAGGGTTGTGGTATAGCTTGGGAGGTAGAATGCTTCTGGACTTAAACTCCAGTGCCCTCACCCCCACCCCACACACACCAAAGATCTGAGATTTGAACATGACTAATACTTGTATTTTTGCCATTAAGATACATCATTTACTAACCAAGGCTTTGATCTTGGAGATTTTAAAAATTTTCGTGTTTCTATTTCCTTATCTATACAATATAGGTAATAGATTTTACTAAGCAATGGAACATAAATGACTAGATAATATAAAATAGTTTAAGTAAATTGAGTTTTTCTGACATATTATTTATAAAAGTTACCTATTACTATTTTTATATTATTTTAAAATACAACTGAATCCATCTCCATCCTAACCAAAGTTTACTTAAAGAGTCTAGAGTACTTATGAGTAATATGTACACTCCATTATTTTCCTCTTCCTAAGGAATTATAAAAAGTGTAATTTTCTATCTATGGCCTATCATTCTTTTTATTTGCAGTCGTACAATTGAATTGAGAAAATATGAGATTCTTTTTTCCTATAAAAGTTGAAATTGGATAGCTTTTATCTTTTAGGGAAACTTCTATTATATCATCATCCTAGTCGATTGTATTTGTTTCTGTGTCAATCACAGATAGCAGGCACTAGATGGACCCATAGTCATCTAACAGAATAAATGAGGCCATTCAGTTCCTTCACTTACTACCCAATAGTATACTAGATTCCATGGGAAGAATTCAATTGGCAGGTTTTCTTCAGAGTTACGATGAATTTTCAGTCATTATTTAAGAGTTTTGAAAAATCAAACTCATAATTTAATTTTGTCTTCAAAATGCCTCTTTTACATAGAGAATATCTGATAACTATTAATAATTAAGAAATCAGTAATAAAAATTTTAATGAAATTATAGTTGGAACTTCCTGTGTGTTTACCATGTTGCAAGAATTATTCCGAACTATTTCCACAATCTAGTTTACTTACTCCACCAAAAATCCCTCATAATAAAAAGCAGATATCCACTTCACCTATTAGATGAAGAAACTGAGGCTAGAATAACATGAGTTCTTCAGAGTTACACATAGGATTGATTTACTGAGCCAGGTTAGGAAATTAATTGCTTATAAAGTTACATATACTAAACTGCTGTGACTTACTTGGTTCTAGGAAAAGAGAAGTAAATCAGATGAAGCCTCCATAGTCCAAACTTTTAGTGGTAGAGTAACCCAATGTCATTCCTTTGAGGATATAATCAATTGATCCTTGGTTTCTTTTTTTAAAAGCATGTCTTCTTGGTGACTTTTCTAAAAGCCTCCTTTGCAAGGATAAAGGTTTGTCCTATCCTCTCTGCTTTATGTGAAATGCAAACTATCCATCATTTCTTAAATTATTGAGTCTCTATTTTATTCAAGGATCATGGTAAACTCTGATTAATAACAGTCATGGATTCAATAATTCACTATTTTCTCATTCTAATAAAGAAGAAAGACATGTGTAGAGAAAGAAAAAAATTCAGGCTTGTTGTATGGGAAAATGTAATAAACCAAATTAAATTGATAAGACAATCCAGAGAGAGTGTCCCTTAGGTGACTATAAAACAAATTAGTCCAAGTAAATTAATTCAGTTGTAATCATGGTCAATATTTTATCCTTGAGCTGTCTTTTAAGGTATATGCATTTTATTGTATTGATAAAATTTATGTCTCTAAAATAGTAAGAGGAAATTTACCTGTGAAGACATTTGCTGCCCACTTCGATGCCAACTGCTGAAAGATTCATAATTTTTTATTTCTGTAAGTTAAATGTAGCTTTTAACTGACATATGAAAACATAAAAAATTGTGCGTACTAATGGGGTATAATATACTACCATGGGATGTTTGTGTGCATGCATACATAGTATATTGTCTAAGTCAGGTAAAATATAATGATCTCCTCAAACACTGATCATTTCTTAAAAGGTGAAAATTTTGACAATCTTTTTTTCTAGCCTTTTGAAATGCACAATGCATTATTTTCTGTAGTCGCCCTACTGTGTGTAGAACATCAGAACTTCTTGTTTCTATTTAACTGAAACTTAGTGCTCATACACACCCCCCACACCTGAATGTACTCGCTCTGGTCTTTGAAAACTATTATTCTACTCTCAACTTATATGAGATCAACTTTTTGGATTTCACATATGAGTGATGTCAGGATTTCCTGAAAGGTCTTGTTGCTTGTTGGCATGTGACATCATCCACTGAGCAAGGAAGAATTGTATATTTATTCCAGTCTCCCAAATATGACTTTGTTTGTATCTGTCTCATGAGAAATTCTAAACATGCTGCTTATTTTCTTTGAGTCTATAGTCATTTCCATTAGTTAAACACTGGATGGCACCTAAGTCCAGGTGTGTTGGGGGTCCGTTGGTGGAGAGTTTTCATTATTTCTGCACTAGAGATCAATCCAAACCCAAATTTTTCCCAAACCCACTGTGAATTGTTCAAATTGAACCAGTGGAATGCTTAGAAAGTCTGGTCCATTCCTATAAGTCTCTCCCTGTGGCCTGAGTAGACCCTGACACCTTGTACACAGTAGTCAGACTATGGTTAGGAATTGCAGGATTCTGTACAGTTCTGGGCACAATTGTAAATGGATTAGCTCTAAGCTCCTTTCCATACCTATGGCTACCAATACCACCAAATTGTTTCACACCCTGAGCCAAACTTGCCAAGACCAGTGCAGTATTGGGGAAAGACCAAGGCCCACACTGCTATGGACTGCCTACTTCTGAAGTAGATAATGGCACAAGGCCACTGCAAACAGCCACAGGTGCTACTGGCAAGAATAGAAGTCTGGTACACTAAGGCTAAGTTTCTTCTCTTGGTCTGAGAGCCCCTCATGGGGCTCAGTCTTCCTGCATGACTGAGAATAGGGATTGTTAACATCTTCATAGTGTTAGGTTTCACCAGCTGGTCACTAAGTCCCAGGTAAAAGTCCTATGCTTACTTTCCTATCCTATCTCTGCCAAATGGGATTTTGCTCCAAGGTATGCTGCCTGAGGTTTAGGTAATGTTGTTGAAGGAAGTCCCTTTGCCATCTGGGCTGATGCTAGGCTGAGTTGCACCTGAATATAATGGTCAGAAAGACTTTCACCATCTCAGCAGTACACCAAAGACCATGCTGTAGTTGATACAAAGCAAAATGAGTTCATTCCAGAAGAGTGCAGTTCTCTGATGGCACCAGGGCAGATATACATCTCTATCTGTGAGAATTGGGATGGTATTAGCTGTGTTGCTTGAGGTTGGGGAACAGATGGAGAAGGCAATCTCTTAGCCACCAAGACAAACACTAAGCTGGGTCATATCTGTCTCCCACAGCCACAAGGACCTGCACAGTACTGAGGGGAGGTGGTGGTGGATGACTGCTAGAAATCATGCAGGCTAAAACAGGAGAAAAAGATTAGAAACTTCATTGAGTCCTAAAAACAGTAATTTTGTCTAAAATAATTCAGATAACAGCATATATTTGTTTCTATTAAGCATGGTAATATTGATATTGAATTGTCTAAAGACTAAAGATTTCATTTTTTCCTGCTAATTTTTATTAAACTCATGAAGATTCTCAAATGGCAACATTGTGACTAGCAGTATCTCACAAGATTACACTAAAATTAATTTGTGAAATAATTATTTTATATCTCAGTTCTGGTGGGTTTCTGGATTCTAAGATTCTATGACTATATTTTATCCCAATGTTATTAATATTTGAGAATATTAATCTTCTTTAATATACTAAACTCTGAATATCCAAATATATAAATTATCATTTAAATTTCCAATGAAAAGCATAATTTCTAATAGCAGTTCTGTATTCATTTAAATGACATGTATCTTTTCAGAATGCTTTTCTATAAAATCAGCTTTTTTGTAGTAGTATACTCAGATTTTATATGACAAGTAACTTTATTAGGCTATCAAGTTTTCCACTAAAACAACACTGAAAAAATATGAACAGAATACAAAATGGAGAAAAAAATATCTTTTGTGACAGCTAAAACATAGGGCTTTCACAAAAACATTTTTATATTGATTCTTGAAAGCAAAAATTATTTCCACAATGAGGAGATTCTATTGGGTACTATTTAACATCTTTTCTTTTTCATTGCCATAAAATTATCAGAATAGTTTAATATGAAAAGAAAAACTATCAAGAAGAAAAAAAATTGAATAAACCCAAATTTGGTTAAACTAATATAATGTGTTTTTCAAATGATATTAGATACTGCTAAAAGTTTTTTTTTTCTCCTAACACATTAAAAAGCATTTGACATTTGCATATTGCCTTTTATTCAAAGAGATATCTTAAGATGTTAAAGACAAAGACAAGTGTACAAGTATGATGAGAACAGAGTTCTTTAAAAAAAATCACTGACACTGCTATTTAACCTACTATAAAAATTGAATATACCTTTTCCAAAATGCTTGGGACCAGAAGTGCTTTGCATTTTGGAATATTATGAATTTTGAAATATTTGAATATACTTAGTGAGATGCCCATCTTTCACAGTAGTATGCACACAGAGTCAATAATGAAGCTGCCTTGAAGAGAACATTTCTGGAGGACTGATTGGGAAGAAGATAGAAGGGAGAGCCTGGAAGGGAGGAGAGATAACTCTAAGTAGAAACAAAAGAGTGAAAAATGGAAGAAAGAAGAGATTGATATCAAATAATTCAGAATTTCTTACTATATGAAAATAGGACAAGATTTTGCCTGTAATTTTTGGAATTTGAGAAGTGGCTAAAAGCATTTGAAAGTTGGCATGAATATAAGCATGTAGAATTTGGGAGAGCAGGGAGAGGAATATAGGACAGTATTTTATTTTTTTTGTTATTTGGTTGGTTTGCTTTTTTGGGTACTAGGAATCCAGCTCAGGGAAATTCTATCACTGAAATACATCCTTGGCTCTAATTTTTATTTATCCATTTTATTTTAAAACGGAGTATCTAAGGCTAGACTTGATCTTGCTACCCCCTTGTCTCAGCCTCCAAAATAAGTATTAGGATTTCATGTGTGCAACACTGCACCAGGCTGAGAATAATGCGTTATTGATCAAAATTCTACCAGGTTAAAAAATGAGGTGTCTATTTCCACTTAACAAAAGCAAAATGCAAGGATAGGGGTTAGTAATTTGACATGTTGAGAGGGAAAACAGGATTACCTACAATGAAAGCTATTGCTACTTCAAAACTAACATATGATTTCTAGTATTTAATTATTAACAATTTTTGTGATAATATAAATGACAAATGGTTCCAATCTGGGTTAGATAAGAGGTTGCAATTTATAATGAGAAAGTTTGGCATCCTCTTAGTGTAAAAGTCTCATTTTATGTTTTGCTTCTCCTGTAAAATTCTGTGACAGTCAAAAGAAATTGATGCTTTGGAGTAAATTAGATCTAGGTAAAAATCTCACTTGTTCTATATCCTAATTCTGTAACTCGTAAAACTCTCAATTTACTCATGCCTTATATGCAAAATATATATCTTTATATAAGTCAGTT